>JAGDQP010057910.1:0-12652 GCA_022664845.1 Lepisma saccharinum
CCCCCCCCCCCCCCACACACACACACACACAAAATTACATTTCTTGCTTCGAAACCAATGCTAGGACCTCTGTACTTTTGTTTTTCCAATGCCTCCAACACACGTCTTCAGTAAATAAAAACACAAGGACAAGCATGTAATATTGAATAAGGTCCTTCAATCATTGAAATGACTCGCTGTTCCATCAACGTCTACAAAACAGGAGAAACGAATGGTTGTTAGAACAACAAATCCTGATGAGTTCTGTTGCCAGCTTGTGTTGTGTGACTTCTCATATAAAATCATAGACTAAATAATAATATAGACTTACACCACCTACCTGTAACCTAGGCGCTTATACCGCCTATCGTTTCGTCTGCGCTAATGGGTCTTTGCTTAAGAGAACGAAATTTTGAATCCTCCCGTTAAATGGCTCTGGGGGCTGCTACGGGAAAGAACCAACGACTGAAAGTAGTCGCCACAGCCACCTAACGGCAGGGTTCAAAATCATGTGCTCCTTAGCATAGATGAAAATAGGTAGGCGGTATAAGTCTATGTTATTATTCAACCTATGATAAAATACCTCCAAAATGAATTTACGTCCGTGTTCATGTACAAATGTAATATGATTGCATAAAAGTATAAGCATTTTACAAGAAATACGTCAGCTGTAGATTTTCAATAAACTCACCCTCGCGAGTAAGTTTCCTTAATTAGTATATAAATATACTGAAAAATGTGTGTTTACTTAGTAAAGCACCCTTGTACTCTATGAGCATATAGGGTAGGCTATTAAGGTATATATGAGAACACAAGATAAGATCTCGCCAGTTTTATAATCCTTGTATATACTGTACAAGGCTTCTTTACAGTAATGGTATAAATTTAATTTCCACTTTGTTAAGGTTTGTTGTTATAAGAGACACGATGTATGGTACATCTGACCTCACAGACGCCGGAATTTTTGCTTTATTCATTTGGACTATACGCGTATAGGGCACACCATACTACATCCGTATATTGTGTCACAAGTGAAATTATCTTCGTGAGTTTGTCTCCTTTAATATTACTAGTGCATGAACCATCCAGAAAAGATGAAGAAATTTATTGGTGTAATTAATTGTTAGTTAAATCCCTTGTGTCTTTTTAAAAATAAATACATTTTCGTAGTATCAGGTAGTCGAGCCATCTGAGTTTCTACACCTTGTTAGACTTACTGTTAGGTGGCGAACCTCCTATTTATTTATTTATTTTCACCAAATTATCATTAATTACATGAGTTCGGGCATACCAAAATCACAGTTTGCATTTCTACAACATTTGCAGTTTACTATTTAATTTTGTGCATACAGTAAATTATTGAAACTAGGATGCACATAGCAGATAAACTAGGTTCAAGGGCGCTGAACTCCCGCGAAAGACCAATCAAGAATCGAAGATTTGCGTTGATCCGAGATAAAAAAAAAACTGATCTTGGTTGGAGACCACCACCGTAAGAGGTATTTGAAAGCTCCGGGTAGTAAAAATCCAACATAGGTACTTTACGCGCAAATATGTGGATATTTTCCCGAACCATAAAATGACGGTAAACTGAACTGAAAGAATACTCGCTACATACCGACGTCCCTTCTGTAAATCAGAGTCCTGAACACACACGAAAGCATGCTCACTCTTATTTGACAGGAAATTTCGCAGTTGTTATTGGTATCGAAATTTCAAAAATAATACGTCCAGTTTTCTAAGACATCCAACAAAAAGAATAAGATTAGAAACTTCAGGTTTATTTTATCCTTTGACTTCGAACAAAATGGACGTATGACTGATAAAAGATCGGTGTGAATTACAACTCCGAGGGCTCTTGGACAAATACATGAGCCAAGTTACTAGTTAGACATTCCAATATTCATCATTTTGAATCAAAATTGTGAATGTATCCGAAACGTCTACCAGCAGTGTAGATCAAGTATAATTTGAGCATACGATCTCCTGAACTTGTTAGTATTGCCCATATTTACGATATCATTCAGATATATATATAGCCTAGCCGTGTTAGTGCACGAGTTATATATACAGCGAATTCCCATTCTTACCTTCTCTTTCATGCCACCTAGTGTCAGACCAGGCAAACTAATTCTAATAATCCATGCGCTACATCTACTCTCTTAATATATTGCAGCCAAATTATGTAAGGTATCATCTAATGCTCAGCTCGCACTCCGTCCTTTTTTTCGGGTCCTAATCGAATGCAGAAACTATCATTACTTAGTTTTGAAAATACATCTGAAACAAAATCTGCAGTGCTTCCATCGCAACAAATGAGTTGGAACTGAGGAGATCGAAAATTTCAAACAATTATCATGCTTTTAGCCCGGTCACCATGGCTACCGTATTTATAATTTCTCTCCCTCTGTATTATTAGATGAATTCTAGATGATACCCACAACAGAGCAACTATCAGCTTTCTTGTCCATTCCTTTTCCCCGGATCGGTTATTCATTCCTAAATTTAACGTGGTTTCAGCGCCAACACAGCCCACAATATCAACTAAAACACACTGAACGTTCAACTAAATATCTGCAGCCGTATTCAGAAACGTTTTTCGGAGTGACTTGCGCTGCACTAATGAGTGACTACCAATGTTAAAGAATTGTTAATCACTCGTTAGTACAGCGCTAGTCACTTGCAAAAAAACGTTTCTGAATACGGCTGCTGATCATTTGGTTCTAGATCGAAGACAGAAACAAAAACCTTAAGAAATAAGACTCACGATCTTTCATCCTCTTAAACCTATCTCGAGATATTCAACATACAAGGTGCCCATAAAATTTGTGAATTTAAATTTCCTGACCAGATTTTTTAAAAATTCTTAACTCTCAGACTATCCAATTTCATACTTTTGCAAAATGTTTTGCTTTCTTTTACATGCCACCTCCACCAGCCCCATAGCTGCCTAACTCTCACCTGAATAGTATAAATTTTATTACTTCTTTACAATTCAAAATACAATAAAATTACAAGAACAAAGGTTTTACTAAAATATTTTGCGAAGGTACTGATTAAAATAACCCAAATTTAAATTTTTCCATCATGAACATGTTATGTTAGGGCAAGCCAAAGAAAATGCAGACAACAACATATTTATATGAATATAAGCAATGAATTAAACAATATCACCAAAACGAAAACAGAAGTTTCATCAATGTCCACAGATGTTAATTCTGTAACTTCCGCAAAAGACTGATTTTCTGAGAAAGTTCGTCTTGCTCCATTTCAAATTTTTCACTTAACTTCTTTTGCTCATCTTTCAGTTTCTGTATTTTATTCATGACCTTCCTTTTTTTTCAGAATTATTCTCTTCTATTTTCTTAGCATTACGCTGTGTTTCCAGATAATCTTTATATCGCCTACAAGCAGATCTTGCATAAGTGAGCATTTTCTGTGTGATGACAATACTATGGATTCCTTTGTAATTGATAACAGTATCAAGGACTCTCCTCAGTACTATTATTGTATATTCACATTGGTTTTCAATAAGAGCAGACTTCTTGATCAAGAAACCACCCTCAACTGTAAAATTTCCGTGGAAAAATATGAAACTCAAATTTACCACTTTCCACAGTAATGAGCATTTTTGTTTGATTGAAAGAAGGGAAGCATAGAAATCATCGAGTCTGGCAATTCCTAGCTTGTCTTGGAGATATGTTTCTAAGCTTTGCGAAAAGAATATTCTGGCATCTTCACACATTAGCCCCTGAGGGAAAATTTCCTGACGCAGAGGTGGATTTTTTAATTTTTGCTGACTTTTGAAATCATATTTAATCATTTTGCTGACAAATCTTGAAATTCCTGACCTTTCCTGCTTGTGGGCACCCTGAACATAGGAAGGTATAAAATAATTTATTTCTTCTGCTACACCTAATAAATAATGTTAACTAATTACGAGCACAACTGATAAGAAATTCTAAATTTCATGCGAGGAATGCAAAGCACATTTGTTGCACTAAGTCTCTACCTACGGATCTGCGTTGGAGGTTAAAATCTTACTCATTCTGACATAAGCTTTGAGTAACACTGGATGAATATAGAGAAGGTACCTTAAGGCTTCGATTGCAGCTACAAGTAGCAAGAGCACAACTTCGTTTCTTTTTTCTGAGGAGGAGGAGACACGAGGAATCCAGCATTAATATTCGCTTTAACTCAGTCCAATATATTAATGCCGGAGAAAAGACTGTAAGAGGACAAGCTTCAGCTTTTGAACTCCGGCATCCTGATTACAACTTCCCAATTACGAGACGAGAACTTATATTTTGTAGTAAGTATGAATGTTACAATTTCCTTGGAACCTATAAATTAATGTAAGTAATGATACGTATCACTCCCTAAAGACGTTGCACTATACTGAGTACTATAGCCTGCTTTAAACCAAATATGTTCTAAAACAATTCCTAGTAATTTAAACAGGCATTTCAAAATACATCCATACTAGTTCTACAGGGTGTAATAGAATCCGACCGACGAACTTGGAGGGTTGAGATAATACATCAAAAAGCAAGAAAAAAGTCTTAGTAACCGGGATGTAAATTCCCGAGCCATAGGCTGTTGAAAGTGTGGGAAAATGAACTTTGGAACTTGATATTTCCAATAATTAACAGTACAGCTAAAGCGGTATGTTATGGTCTACACAAAAACGCATACTCTAAAATTGTTCAACGGGTGCACTAGGGATTCCTCAAAGGGAGTAGGCAATTTTCAGAACTTCTCTGAACTAAAAAAAAAATAGGTCGTAATGACCATGAATCAAAAGACTTTCCGTAGGAGTAAAGACGACATATGTAATCACCGCCATTCAAACGTGCAATGACATTCTCTCTCACTGATATCAAATAAAAAAAAATTCGTTGAGAGTATGATTTTTACCTCTGTTAGTTACGCAACCACGTATATTTTAACAAAACCGTTTGTTATATGAAATCTTTTGGAGATATCGACTTACCGCAAACGGATTAATTTTATCTGCTGGAAATTCGTTCCATTCATGTTCACTTTACCATATCTTTCCTTTCAAGGGATCCCCTACTTTCTCTGGGAAATCCCTTACGCACCCGTTGCACAATATGCATTTTTTAATAGAGTAAGTTTGAAGTCTTTGTCGATACCATGCCACATTATCTCTATTAGTTGTATTGGAAATATGAAACTCTAAAGTTCATTTTCCCACGCTTTCGGCAGCCTGTAGCTCGGAACCGCGGTGGAATTTTCCGTTTAACTCTTTTCCTTATTTTTCATGTACTATCACTCCTCTAAGTTTGAATTTCATTTATGGCCTTTAAACATTTAAGGCTCAGGCTGGGATAGGGGAGGGGAGAGTATTCGGCCAGGGTCTAGGTTGAAGATGGGCATCCCGACATTTGCCTGGTGTGACTGAGGAAGACCAGTCAGGATAGTCGGATATTGGGATCGAACCCACGACCTCCCAAATGTTACGCCGACTCCTCTAAGTGTGTCATTTCAATTTTGTTACACCCTATGTACGTAATGGCGAGCTTGACTCCGTTTACAGATTGTAGGTGATATCTATTTTAAAATATTTCACAATTTTCCGACTTTACAGTACGTACCTTTCTTCATTACAAGCATTCTATATTATGGGAAGAGGTTGTTTCTCTAGATGCTGAAATTGAAATAAATAAATTGCTTATTCTAAACTATTCATGCTTTAAAGGAAGTATAAATCAGTGTGAGCAAACATATTACAAAATTAACGTAGGGTAGTGTAAACTTTGACAAGCAGAATTAAGTCAGAGAGAACCAACCAACTTACGGATAGTTTCTACTTCCAGTACGACTACTAATAGACTGGTAAATACATGGTGTATACTAATTTTGTGAGTTGAAATTCCCTGTTTCTTCCAGGTTTTCCATGAAAATTTTCTCCAAATTCCCCGAGTTCTTAGTATAGTGGAACATATAAATAATACCCAATGACATTTTTTTTAATCCCACCACCACCCAGTCCAAACATCTTGTATATTATTGGTATTTCACAAGTGAAACGGTCAGCAGTGGGTATCGAACCCACGACCTCCGCCTTGCCTGGGCAGTTCTCATACCAACTGTGGACAGATGCACCTTATAATTTTCCCTGAGTTTCACTCGTAAGTTATAGATTTCCCTGAGTTTTCCAGATTTATAAAATTCCCTGAGTATTCCAGGGTGGTAGACACCCTGTAAATAATGTTATTGTATTTAGTATTTTTTCACGATAACATTAAAGGACATACAAAGTAAACTGACAAATGGTGAGAAAGGCATTTAAGCTCCCAAATTTAAGAATCCGAAAAGTACAACGCAACCAAAAGACTGAAGTATTTTTCATGCAAATATAAAACAATCAATTTTATTCTGGTTATAAATATCGATCGTTGAACGTACAATTTCGTCGAATATTTCTTAAAACTTTACAACTGCTGCGTACATGCGGACTTCCTCACACATTTTATGATGCAATTTTACTTTCACTAATATTGTATTTCAAACTGTAATGGGTTAAAAACTGTGCAGAGTTCTATACATAATTTCCATTAAACACTTACCAAAGGTGTAGTAGCCTGAGCATCTAGATACAGAGGCCTGCCTTCGAAACCATCTACTTCAACAGTAACACCTGCAAAATATATACAGTGCTTTTATTGCTTCCTGAAAAGACCTTAAGTTCTTACAGTTTTTGCCTATTATTGGCTAGCACCAATACTGTATAAGCAAGAATTCAACGAGATTTCATATGCATTGTTAGCCGTATTTGTTCTCCATTTATGTACCGGTACTAGCATATTCTTCTTCCTTTTCAATGCCGACCTTAGACAGCTGCAAGACATTTTCACATTCAGAAGTTGTGGTTCTAAGTACAAGTTATATTACGACTCTGGGTGATACTTAATAATTACTATTCTTGTAGGTTACATCTAATCTTCAAATTTTTTTCCACCATTTTTTTAAAACAGAAAGTTAATAACACTACAGCTAACAAACATTGCAATCGTGATTACAAACACACAAACCATTACGATCATTATTTGATGTATATCTTTTTTGTAGAACATGCATTTCTGCCCGCACGCCAAGACTGCCCGCACTCACAAATCCAGAGCTCCTTGATGATTCCTGTTCACTACTATTAAAGAACCCGCTGATTTGTAGATTTTTGACGACTTATCATGTTTAGTTATTCGTAAGTTATATCTTTTGAGTATTATATAATGCATGGTAAAATAGTACTGAATAACAAAAAAAAGTAATTTGAACTTTGTATTTGCGCTGCTATACTAGAATCGAAAGCCATCTAAATAGTAGAGCTTTTATTTCATACACCAAAATTCTAGCACAATAATAATAATAAAAGAGATTTACGATATTTGTCAATATTATATAATATTCGTCTTTTACCGTCCTACTCAACCTCGCTTTCATAGCGTGTCACATGGCGAAAAAAAAACAGTTGGACCTGCTATAAAGGCACAGTCTGGTCAGAATATAAATTTATACGAGGTACATTTTTCTTCTCATAATTTGCGTCGCTCTCCACTTAAAAACTAGTGATCCATTATCACCATGATTTCTGAAATTTAATTTAAATACAGAATGATACTAACACTTAAAAAATTGTGTCCCTCTTTCCTTTGCTTTGTTCGATCTGCTAGTCCTTCTACTAAAGTCGTATCTACGAACATAGTCCTTTTCTGCAGATCTCAATGGTCATGTGAACTATGACGATGCATTTTCATCCACAAAGCTGCTGGTTCCAATCCCACTCGAGGCACAGGCATTCGTGGATTTCAAAAGTAATCGAGACAGGGATCGCAAAAGTTAAGTTTATCAAACTTAATTTACGGATATTATCTAGTTCTTAACGTTAATGTAAAGCAACGATCTCCAACAAAAGATGGCAGCACTATCTCCGTATATGTCTAATGTATTTTTATTGTGGCATTAAATTTCAATGTTGCTCCTACAAATTCAACCGAGAGAGTTCTAACTTGAGGGAAGAAAATTTATACGTTCGATCAATGCCGATTTTAAATTTTCTTTTTTGTTCATTGTTGAAAGAGCTTCATTGTTATAGATTTTAATATTCACAACAATCAAGCGATTTCAACAATGAAGAAAAACTAAAATAAATAAATCGGTATGGATCGAACTCTTGAATTGGTTATAAACTTTCTTCCTTGAAAGTTTGAACTCTCTCGGCTTCAATTTGAAGGAGCAGCATTAAAATTTCGTGCAATGATAAAAATACATTAGACATATACGGAGATAGTGTTGTCATCTGTTAGAGATCGTTGCTCTACATTAAGCTTAATTTCTTTCTTCCCAATTACAGACTTTACAGCTATAGATTCTAAACAAGGTAACCATTTGTGTACTCAATAAGATAAATTTGCAATTGACATTTTCAGTAATGAACACTGCTAAGTCGGGTCGCCGGTTCGATCCCTGCTCACGTCATGTGAGCTTTGTGGTGGACAAACACCGTGTGTGTTGATTTTCTCAGGGTTCTCCAGTTTTCTCTCACTTTTTTCATTCAATCATCATCCATCCGACCTGCACCACCGTTGCCTAAAGGCGTTAAATGAAGTTTAAAAAAATCAAACTGTAATAATAAAATTTCGTTATAGACATGCATCAAAACTACTGTCCATATGGCCTTTAAACATCTACGGCTCAGGCCGGGATAGGGGAGGGGAAAGGATTCGGCCAGGGTCTAGGTTGAAGGTGGCACCCGGCATTTGCCTGATGTAACTGAGGAAAAACGCCGGTCAGGATGGTCGGATGCTTCAAAAATCACAGCTTCACTTGGTCTTCCAAAGTCGAGCATGGTCCGTTGTAGCTAAGTTTATAATTATTCTCCTTTCCATTCGCAATTTAATAGGCCATTCAGTTGAAAAAGAATCCTTTGCATTGTTGCATATAATTTATTTTCTAACTCCTTCACAATGCACTACTCACTTTGAAAATTTACCCAAAAAAAAAAAGAAAAGTATGGCAGAATATGCAACCTATTACTAACTAGGTTCCCGAATATGTTTGCGGGAAATTTGACCAATAATAAATATGCTTTCTTAGGCTCATTTCAAGCACAATTGTAGTAAGAAATTTATTACTAGTACACTCGTCCTACTAGAAGGTACGGAGAAATATTTTATTTTATTCCCTTGTTGTTTAAGTTATAATCTACACTAAATTGAGTTATATACACTGAAACAATCGCAATTAACAAATTAGTTACAACTGATCAACTACTGGTGCAACTACAACTTCAACAATATATTTGTCTATTGTAGTATCAAATGAAACAAATGCAAGCTACTTTTTCTTTGACTTATTCTGCATTGTCTCAGGGCTTTCGGAGGTTAGGTAAGGTCAGGTGCGGTGTTGTTTTTTTTTATTGCACACGCGACTCCAGAAGGTTACCACTGTTTCAATGGCCCAACACTGCACTCTGAAGCGGGTAAGAAATCTTTGTTATTTACACGCATTAGGAAATTTAATAAAAGTAGTGACCAAGGGCACTCGGAGGTTAGTTTAGGTCAGGTGAGGTTTTTTACTGCACACGCTACTACAAGAGATTACCACTGTTTCCCGCTAATTTGCAACCGCAAGGGAGTCGGTATTTATGGCGCTGCGATCGGTTTTCACAACGTCTTTTCCTTACAATGGCCGAACCTTGTCCTTTTAAGCGGGTAAGAAACCTTCGTTATTTACAGTAATTAGGCACTTTAGACAAGTAGCGCAGCGCATATTTTACATAAAGGCACCTTCCTTTATTTACCCACGAAGCCCATTTCTCCTGTAAATTTTCCATATTTTGGCGACGTAAAACTATAACAGAGCCCTATTTTCTATTATTATACGAGTATAAGCGTCAGCTCTTGCTTACACTTGAAATTTTCGTTATTTGGTCAACCATTGGTACAGTCACCTTATGAACCTAACCTAACCCTTACTCTAGCAAATCAAAGTTAATACTAGTAATTCACTGTTTTCTCAGTGTATAAGAATATACGGGTCAGCTGTCAGGATCCGCCTCTGACGTTGCGCCTCCTGAAATATAATTTCACTTAAAATGCAGCCTACGATCCACGGCGTAAACTTACCTCTTTTGAGCTGAGCTGTAGTAGATGCTGTACTAAATGTGGAATTGACAACTCGTAAAACATTTTCCATTGGCGCTGGAAAGCTACCACGTTGCCCATAACATTTCAAACAACGAGAAAAACCTCTACCTACTTGAATCATTTCTGTGGCGATATAATTTTTCACTTTTTGATTATTATTATTTATCAAATGATCAAAATGCCAAATATCTCCCACTCACACAAGTATCAACATTGAACAATATGAACATAAAAAACGATGCAGATGCAGTGTTACCGACAGTGCTGCCAACAGTACAAAAACATACCAACTAGAATTTCGGTCATAAACAACTAAAATCGGGCACTAAACAAGCACTTTATTTCGTGCCATTATTATAGTGTAAATGATATAAAGTATAATTTTCGAACGTAATTAACTCACCCAAAATCAATGGTTAATAAGTTAACATTAATATAATTAATGATTGCAGCAGTTAACGGAGCTGTATAAATTGAGTGACATGGTTACGTTTAGTATGTCACAGTTGTCCCTTTTTATCAGGATCAATACAACAAGTCTGATTAGTCCACAAACAAATTCCAGGCATCTTAAAATTTTAGCTGAATTTCAGTTTCCTCTCAAACCAATAGTACTTTAGGAAATTTAATCTTCATACTTTTCAAAACTATATTTATGAAACCTTTCCGAAGTGAGTAGGTGGAAATAGCAACCTTCTTAAGGAATGATTGAATAACAATCATAAGATTATCCAGAAACTTCCATAAATACAATAATTTTAAATCCATTAATGGAAGAAGCGAAACTATACTTTAAACTTTAAGAGCTCGTTTTCAAGCCCGCTTTCATTGCTAGTGATACTTGCGGGTTGGATTAATAGCCAATTGAGACACGTGTTAACACCACGTAATATAACTACACCACGAAACACCACATGTTTCAATTGGCTACCCACCCAAATCGTAAGCAACGCAAGCGGGTTGAAAATGAGTCCTAGACGTTTCTCTCAACTCAACAAATTCAGATTAAACCACTCAATTTTGAACTACTCTCCCCTTAGCTAATCTCCAATCCTTCCTCTCCTCCATTAACTATTGCTTCACGTGACTAGCGCTAAATAAAGGCCGCTTTAGACGGTACAATTTCTAGTTCGATCTCTCGTATGAAAGAATATATACAATCCATAGTACGAGATCTTTCGTACGATAAATCATACAATATTGCATAGCGTTTTACACGGTACAATTTTGGATACGAGGGGATAATTATGAAACTGCTGGAGTTTATAGTTGTGACACCTCATGCCACAGATAATTGTGAAAGTATAGCCCATTTAAAAAATAGATAACAAATGGTGTAGTAAAAAGTAATTCATTATTTTGCCAATAGATGGCTTCAGTGATCTGTAGCTCGCGTTGTATAAGTCCGATCGGGTTCAACGAGATGGTGTTCAAACGATGAGATTGCGGACTACAAACACTGTTCAGATAGTTGTGATGAGTTGACTCAGTGTTGTGTGAGCGCGTGTCAAAATGGACACTAGCAAAGAGAAAATACGCTATATTTTACAGTTTTTCTTCAATAAAGGCAAAAACGCAAGCCAGGCGGCTGCAAATGTGAATAGTGTTTATGGTCCTGATACTGTAACAGCCAATCACGCGCAATTTCGGTTTCGTCGATTCCGTTCCGGTAATTTTGACGTCAAAGACGTACCACGCACTGGAAGGTCACGTGTCGAAAATGTCGATAAAATCATGGACATTGTCGCGTCCGACCGTCATGTAAGCACTGTTTCGATTGCCGAAGAGCTAAACATTGCACAAAAAACCGTGTGGAACCATTTGCATAAGGCTGGATACACAAAGAAGCTTGATGTATGGGTGCCACACGAGTTAACGCAAAAAAAAACCCTCATAGACCGAATTTCCATCTGAGAATCGCTGCTGAATCGCAACAAAAGCGACCCATTTCTGAAGCGGTTGGTGACTGGTGATGAAAAGTGGATCACTTACGACAACGTCACGTGAAAACGGTCGTGGTCGAAGCGCGGTGCGCCGGCGCAAACGGTGCCCAAGCTAGGATTGACGGCCAGGAAGGTTTTGCTGTGTGTTTGGTGGGATTGGCAGGGAATTATCTACTATGAGTTGCTCCCCTACGGCCAAACCCTTAACTCGGAACTATACTGTCAACAATTGGACAGTCTGAAGGCAGCAATCGCCCAGAAGCGCCCAGCTTTGGCCAATAGGAGAGGCATTGTGTTCCACCAGGACAACGCCAGGCCATACACATCGATAGTGACTTGCCAGAAGCTCCGGGAGCTTGGTTGGGAGGTTCTTATGCATCCACCTTATAGTCCGGACCTGGCACCGAGTGATTACCATCTGTTCCTGTCTATGGCGAACACGTTTGCTGGTGCAAAATTCGCGTCAAGAGAGGCTTGTGAAAATCGACTGTCTCAATTTTTTGCCAATAGGGACAAGGGCTTCTATGAGAGAGGCATCATGATATTACCTTCCAAATG
>JAGDQP010057911.1:0-12652 GCA_022664845.1 Lepisma saccharinum
GCTCTCCTCTCCCAACCCGTCTGGTCAGCGTGGGAGCAGTAGACCAACTCCTCCCTTCGGGGAGAGGCCTCATCCACTAGTGGATTGAATATGGCTGTGATTTATTTATTATTTATTTACATACATTCTATCTTTCTATATTGTTTCTTTGTTCTCCCCTTCATCTTCATGATTATTGTTATTTTTTATTTCCCCCCTCCCCTCCGATTCTTTACCCTCTTATTTCATCACGAAGCCCCTTACTTGCTCCTAGTAACCTTGCACTTTCCTCTCCACTGTGTGTTTTCTCCGACCCATCTAGTCATTTTCCCGCCTCCATAACCTGACCACACTGTCACCCAGCATCATTGGCAATATGGCGTTTCCTTAACACCACTCCCGCACCTGTCGATTTTTCTTCCTACCAGTTGAAAACGCAATTGCGAAACGTACTAGTTTGTATAGTGTTTGTGAAGTTTGTGTGCTCCTATTTCAAGATTTCACTATATAAGTATCCTTTTTTTTTCTACCTTGTTTACCATCTTATATATATATATATCACTAACACAAAGGAAAGCCGGAAGCGCAATTTAAGGTAAATTTATGATAGAAAGTAACAGTTTATTAGTTCCATATTAGAATACACAAATATACAGACGACTCGATATTTCGGTCTATTAAGACTGTATTCTTGATTGTAGAAGAAAACACATAAAAGGTGGTAAAAAGGTATTTATAGAACACCAAGACAGGCATACACGAACTTCACAAACACAATAGAAGAGTAGCAACGTTTCACAAAAGCGTTCTCACATGGTAGGAGAGAAAATGGACAGAGCGGGCTGGTACGGGACTTGTGCTAAGGAGACGCCATGCTACCAACAAATGCTGGGAAACAATGTGATCAGGTTATGAAGGCAGGAAAATGACTAGATGGGTTGGAGAAAACACCAAATAGAGAAGGAAGTGCGGAGGTTACTATGAGTAGGTAAGGGACTTCGTAAAGGAATGAGGTTAAAGAATCAGATGGGAGGGGAAAATAATATAATAATAAAAAAGATGAAGGGGAAAACGGGAGAATAAAGAAACAATATAGAAAAATAGAATAAAAGTGCAACTAGAGACGGGACGAAGTGAATGGAAGAAGAAGAAGAAACTGTGCTATGGAGTTACACGCAAGTGAGGTCGGGTTCATGGTTGCCGGAAAGGATAGATATGTACGTCTGCTCCCATCTAACTTTGGCACGTGAGTGAGGGTTCAGAATTTTCAGGATGCTGACTCGAAAGGTATCGTCAAAAGTTCAGCCGTCATAAAAAGTGTGTTCAGGTATGGGGATGTGTTTGGATTTCTCCAATAGAAAGCGGAACATAGGTTACAGAGTAGGAGATAAATGAGATTTGAAGATATGCAACTGCCGGAGTGTCGTAAAGAGTACATCTTGTGAGCGACTGGATGTTCGGAGGTCAGACTTAGATCAAAAATAGGACAGGTTCTGCAGCGGGACCTATTGCACTTGGCAGGTTTAGGGAGAGGCGACGGGATTGGTTCAGTTTTGGTGAAAATCATAAGTCTGCGGTAGACTGTGTTGGGGCACAACGGGAAAATTCTTTCAGTTTCAGGTGACGCAGTGAGTATGGGGAGCACCAGTTTGAGGATCTGAAAGATAGGGTGATACTGGGTGAGAAGATTGGGAGCGTTGCGGGAAGATACGTTGCAGTTAGCGTGATTTCTGGCACGGTCCAATAGTTTGCGGATGAGATGTTTGAGATATCCACGGTCAGTGAGAGCTGAGGAGAGGGTACTGAAATAATTTTGAAATAGGTCATCAGGGGAGCAATTGCGGGATATATATATAATGGGTGAAAATTTAATAGGAAGGAAAGAAATTGTACTTACGTAGTATCTTGACGAAAATCACGTACACAATTACACACACAACACTATAAATGTCATTTAAAAGTTTGGGCTTCAGAGAAAAACAAGATGGCGGACGTCCACATCAAAAACAATTGTCGACGTTCTGCATGTGCGCAAGTACTGATGGGAAATGGGTTTTGGAGATGGTATTTTGTGTTGAAAATTGAGCTCGGTATAATAGTAATAATAATATAAAAAACTGGGATTCAGTAAAGAAAACGCAGTCAGGAAAATGGAATTCAGTATAGAAACCGAAGAAAGTGGGATACATTATAGATAACGCAGCCAGAAAAAGTGGGATTCTGTTTAGAAAACGCAGTCAGAAAAAGTGGGATATAGGATAGGAAACGCAATGAAAAGGGAGTTGGTTGCTGAGTCAATAACAAAATGTTGGAGAAAAATGAAAAACTTACTGCAGGCTTAGACCAGGTTTCAGTTTAGCTCTCAATCCTTGAATGAAAGCTCCTTCCCAGAGACGAAGCGTGGATGAGTTTGTGGTGGGGATAGGGTGTGGATTATAGCTATACAGAAATTGTCGTCGAAGTCTATTTTGTGCATTTGCGTGTGTGTAGACACTGGCGAATCGGGTCTTTTGATGACGGAAAAGTGGCTGTGATTATTGACATAGAGATTGAAGGCCGACCTGGTAGTCGTGTGGGTTAGGGCGTTAAGCCTGTACTCGAAGGTACCGGGTTGGAATCCTGGCTGGGGCATGGATGTTTGTGATTGTGGATTTTAACTAGAACGTGACGGGCCGAAGTCAAATTAATAGAATGGCCCATACAAAATAAAGTTTACCAAAGTTTTACGAAGATTCAAGTGGCCGCCTGTTTTACCTACATAGAATGCCGGGCAGTGTACAGGTTAGGATATATATGACATTTGAGGTTTGACAGGTTCCTTTGAGCTGTAGAGTGAAGTTACCGTTGGTTGTGCTGATAGAGATAGTTGAAGACGTAATAAGGATGGGACAGATTTTACATCTAAAGCCCCCCATACACGATCGATAGTTGGAGAGCATGCTCAGTTCGCCGTTGGGTGGGATGTTCGGTGTTTACATACACGTTCGAACTTCACATCGAGCATGTTCGGACCAACGTCAGTTTCGCAATGTATTTTGAAGTGGCTGTTGCTGTATGCGGCGGTGTGTTGTGTTTACGTAAAAATAAAAAAAGGAAACCTCGACGCGTTTGGTGTAAGCAATGGTATTTGGATCGTGACAAATATAGTCATATGTCGTTATTGACACATCTAGCAGCCAATGAGCCAGACGATTACAAAAACTATTTGAGGATGAATGAGGAGGCGTTTAAAGACCTACTGGGACGAGTCTCCCCCCTTATTCAAAAACAAAATACCAATATGAGTGAAGCTATTCCTGTTCCTGCGAAAGAACGTCTTGTTTCCACTCTTCAATTTTTAGTTAGTGGACGGAGCTATGAAAACAGGAAGTTTAGTTGTGCGATATCACTGCAAGCGCTCGGAAGAATTGTACCAGAAACATGTACAGATATTTTTGATGTTCTCCAAGACGAATTTTGCTGCTCCAGCCAACTTCTTTTACCCACAATTCCTGCGCGACCTGACGTCAGCCACAAATAAGGACGTGCCCGAACCATACGTACAAGTGGATTTTGTCGTGGTTTAAAAGAACAATTGTACAAAATTAAAAATTAAGAGAACTATTGTTTTGCAGCTACATATATAACATTTTTATTATAGTCTTCTTTAACAACAAAACAAAAAACATTAAATATTTTGTGTCAAGTTTTTCTCTTGAACTACTTTTTTTATGTAATTTGTTTCATAAATTGCTGGTATAAATAGAAAATTTGCGATCCCAATCATCACTTTTGATGTTTATTGAGATTGGAGCCGGAAGTATGAACATACAGCAACGGCTGCCCGTGCCTATCAAAATTTCTTTCTGTGCATAATTGCTTTTGTATTATTGCATCTTTTCGAAAATCACTAGTATTTCTAAAGTTGGAATTGGAATTCGCAGTATCGTTATAGTAATAATAAATTATTCGAGTGTCAAACTGACCGAATTGCACAACAATATAATAGTCCCCCTCACTTAGACGAAAATATAATTACTACAGCCATATTATTTTTGTCTGGCGCCGTTAATGAATAAAAGTACTGCAGTTTATGCCTCTCCTAGTCTGTGCCAATTTTTTTTTATTATTATTAAAATCAAAATAAGTGCAATCCTGAATCTTGTTGGCTGTTTTCCTTTACCGAATATTTCATGCATGTTGGCCGAGCCGTTCGATGGTTCTCCATACACGGTTGAGCATGCTCGCCAACATGTTCGATCGTGTATGGGGGGGTTTAACGCTGTTACATTTATGGGATGGAACTGAAGGCAAATCGGACGAAGGTTTAGTGTAGATCAAGATGTTTCTAAGATTGGGAGGATGCTGAAAAATTTAATTTCGGCTTGGTGGGAAAGACAGATCTGGTATCGGGGTCAGATTGGAGTATATGGAAGTGGGAATAGAGAATTTGTTTGATCTTGATAAGTTTATATGGAGTTGGTAAATATATAAGTTAGAGAAACTACTAGTGTTTACTATCGTCATATATTATTGTGCGTTACAATGGCAACGAGGAAGAAGAACCAAATTGAAGGTACATTAATGGCAAATGCTCATTTACGATTTTCAGGTAAAGATTATTTTTCCGAACGCACCAAAACGCTAGATGACAACATAAAACGTTAAAATTATGTTGTGGTCTGAAATTCATTATTTTTGCATTTGTATTTGGTTGTTTTACGTGGAACAATAATCCCACTGCATTTTTCTTCACCCTTACGGATTATTTTTAACTTATAATTATGGGACAGTTTTATGGCCTAAGCCTCGGCGATCACTTTCTGGGTTAGGGAAGAAAAGTGTAGCTTCCAGGGTGAAACCGGAGGAAACCCTTGAAACCATGTCATGCATTACTTTTATTTCGTGGTGCATTTCTTAGTTGAATTCTGCCTTCAAAACTAAAGTTTATGATTTATACCACCATATATGTTGCAAATCCCATCCTCGATACTGTGGGGACTTTTGAAGTACTCGTTCATACCTGTCAAATGATATCTATTTCACTTATATCAGGCGGGCATAGCTTAGGTGGTAGGGCGTTGGCTTTGCATTCGGGAGATCCTGGGTTCGAAACCAACGGCCGGCCGCTCTAATAGGCAAAGTCACACTAGGCAAATGACGGAAAGGTATCGTTAACTTAGGTCCTGGCAAACTCGTTCTAACATCCTTTGCTTATTCTACCCTGGCATGAGCAGTAGATGCCTAAAGGCCATAAATAATTTTTAAAAAATCATTTCACTTATATGCGCGACGTGTTCTTTTTTAGTTTAAATCTTCGAAAATTCACGGGACCACCATCGGTTAGCCTCAATGTGATCATCATGTGTCTTGGTCATAGGTCTGCACAGTAACTTCCATTGTAGAAGGCTACGATGAAGTACAGGAAGTGGAATCCTCTGTCACTCCTCCTTGCAGGCTTTCCATAGGCTCCAGAGAGTGGTGACACGACGAGATGAAAGTGCCCTATTCAGTAGGCCGCAGAAATCCATAGGACTAGCATCTGGTGACTTCACCGGTATATCATTAAATGGAATAGCCTGAATGCCAGTGTCTTGCGCCATCTGTTGCAAAAAGTTCCGGGTAGAATGAGACTTATGGGATGAAACCTTATCCATATGTACAGAGACTTGATTGATGGGATTTCCATGCAAACGAGGCAGGTCGTCTGTATAAATTGGGGTCAGGATATGTTGCTGTAAGCTTGATTTTACAGTTTTTAGGGACGTGACGAAATTTGCCTTGATAACAGTATCCCACAACAACCGTGAATCCCTTCGAGAAAGTGTCTTTGGATTGACGGATGAACTCGTGACGGAATTTTGCATCGCATGAAGTGTAAATGATGGCTCGAATTTTGCCACAGTCTGCCATCTAGTTTGGCCACATACCTCCCTCCCCCCCCCGGATAAAAGGCGTTCGTTTTAAGCTCCAGCTGTTGATCTTTCTCTCACACCGATGGGCCGGACCTGGGTAATGTCCACGATTTTTAAAGTCCTTCCTGAAGTTTAACTTCTCACACAAGTTGCAGAGTTGTGTGGCCATCACATGTTGCGGAGGGAGATTTTCCTAGAGGGCCAACCTATGAGAGACAGGCACTGCAGTGCACGATTGCTTCCTAGTCCCTTTGGTGGGTGATTGAATCGCTGGTAACTCCTGGTTTTTATGCCGGTTAATTACGTTCTTGATAGTCGTCGAACCCAGTGCGCATCCATGTTCTTTTGCACTGTTTTTGAATTTTAGACACCAAATGTTTGGCATGTTTCCAAATGGTGGTGGAAAAGTGCAACTACGTAGCTCTCCCAAAACTGGTTGACCTTTGGAGTCATGATGCATACAACACACACTTGCGATAGTGACTCACTACTAGAGGCTCCTGGCTCTCTCCTGCACTTTTAACCACTCGGTTCGGTCCATTCTGTGAACAGGGGGGACGTATCAAAATTGGACACATGTACGCGGATCGACCTTCTATAAATGAAGTTAGTACTGCGGTTATCGATTTCGGGGTTAGTACGAGGAAAAGTCATTAAGTAACAGGAATTTGATTATAAAGTGCTTGGAGAAATATGCGCAACGGAAAATCTTATTTCGGAACTTAAAATGGCTCCTTATCAATACTCCATATAGGCAGTGTGCGCGTGTGTAATAGCTCGTACAACATGACCGCTCCACTGTCGAGTTGTATCATGGAAGAGCGACGAAAAGTGATTCATTTTTCTGGATTAGAGGGCGCGAAACCTTTTGAAATTTAAAGAAGAATGAAGGTTCAGTATAAAGACAGTTGTTTGAGACAGAGAATCATAAAACGTATGAATGGGTGGAAGGATTTAAAAAGGGAAGACAAGATGTCAGTGAGAAGCGCTGAAGTGATAAACCAGATAGCGTGGCAACTGGGAAAGCCATGATGACCATCTTTCGGGATGTCAGGGATCCTGTATTGGTACACTTCCAGGAAAAGAGTCAAACTGTGACTAGTATTTTCCAAGTAGCCCTTCAAATTAACATTTATGGGATCAGAAGTTTTCAAATGACAGCGAGGTAATGACGGCGGTGCATAGTTTGTTAAAGGCCACACGAAAAACTTGGTTACAGGGCATCCGCAACCTCGCCGACCAAGTTGTATTGCAAAGCAGGGGGTCCATGTCGAAAGATAAGACAGAAACCATTTCTGTAAGTACTCTTGTAAAAAAAAAAGCTATTAATAAACTTCCTGTTGTTTAATGTTTTTTTTTCCTCGTCCTTGGGAACTCTTCTTTGATAGTTATTTTATCGTTGCAGATGAACTGTAGTTCTGTTTTCGTTATTCTTACTTTCGAGTTATACAGGCGTGGGCCAGATAGTACCTTACATGCATGGTCATCACTTTATTAATTGATAACAACAATTTAAACAAATGTTTACTTTTCAATGTTTATTTGCAGGGCAACGATACCCGAGGAGGAACAACAAGAAATATTTGCTGAAGTACATTCTGAATTACATCAGATGGAATTGGCACGAAAGAAGATGAAACGGAAACGTGTTTTTGTCAAACCAAAGAAAACTATGTAAAAATTTAAAATATAGTCAACTTCTTTTTGACAATCCTATAAATAAAGTGCGTTATTATTGTACATATATTTATGCTTATTTATTTTTTAATATCACCATCGATAAATAACGAATGTTAGAAAACAATTAAAGCAACTTCAGAAAGTGCGGTTTGTATTGGTTTCTGGATAAGATACGGTTACTTCTCTCACCTGGTTGATGGTGTCACTTCTTATGCCTAGTGACCAGGATATCTTTGAAACAGAAACCATCTTGATGAATTGGTTGATTTGTATTGTGACAAGCCTCACTTTGACACCCTCTATTTTCAGCAATACGTACTTCAGATCTGCATTTTGTTTGTCGTCACACAATAATTTCCCTTTCACGCAGTTCCGTAAATGTTTTGCATTCTTCCGACAGAATAAAACAAAAGTTACACGCATATTCTCGTGGTGCGCAGGCATACATTCTATTGTTAAAGCTAAAGGCTCTAGGTGCTACAACAGGCTGTAATCATTTTTATTTAACAGGCCGTCTGCCACTTATCGACGTTAATTGATTGTAAGCACACATATATATTTTCGGATTTGCGTGCAAATGTTAAGTTCGCACGAACGAACTGCCTTTATTTGGAAAATTACGTACCAAGCAACAATTTGGGCGGACAAATCATTTTCAGTGTAGTAGAGTCAGGTCACACACACTTAGTTGTACCCGAGTCATTCCACGTCAGAATCCAACACTATTTTAGAAGAAAAAGTCAAGACGGCTCTGAGCTAGTCTACTCAATGTCTCTCCAACACCTCTCTCCATCTTGTGTTTGCTGAGATTTAATTTCTGGACACAGACGACGGACTGAGCTAAATTATAAGGTTCCTTTTTCTATAGCTTCGCTATCAACGGGTCTAAAAGGAAAATGGAACCTGATTAGATTTCACTTATTTATGAATATCACCCATTACACGAACAGGACAAAGCCCCTACACGGCAAAATTGACATTAAATGTCGCGAAGCATGAAAGAGTAGCCGAAGTACGCATGATGCTGTCATCTATGCAGATAGTGTAATTACAACGAACATGATCGAGCGTTCTCGATGTGGTTTATAAGGCATTAGGAGTAGATATCGTTACGTAGCGAAAGCACAGCTCATTTTTTTACCATGACCTATCACACTATATTCCTTCATGCACTGTACGGTTAATATCTCAAAAACCAGAAGAGCTAGAGAAATGAATCAAAACCCGTTGTGTAACTCCTAAACTGTGCTTTGAAGATTTGGAAACACATTTTCTCAAAAATAAATTCGTTTATTCTTAACATTATGCTGAAAAATAACGAATTGTATAAAATTTGATTTTGTAACTTTATTTATTTTTATTATTTTGTGATGGGAGCTGCATAAAAGGCTGCAATTAGACCTACTAATACTTTTTTTTTTGCTACAGAGATTCAAACATGGTCCTTCGCCGAAAAATGCTGGATTTCGGGCTTAAATGTCTCAGATGGATGCTCATAAAAAAATGAAATTTGGTGTTAAGAAAGCCTTGTATGTGGTTAACTCGTAGTAAAAATTGCAACTATTATTTCAAAGATTAGTGCAAGTTTATTTTCTCCGTCATACCATACAAATGCGAATATGGTACCTTCGCAAAGGCCACAATTTTGGGGGAGAAGGGGTTGAATATAAGGTAGCAATTGCCTTAATGTTTAGAGTTAGACCCATAAACAGTGTGTCTGCATAGCGTTAAATCACATCCCTTTTTTCTGGTGGAGTTCAAACATGTCCCTTCGCCAGAAAATGTCAGATTTCGGGCTTATATATCTCAAGTCCTCATGAAAAAGTCTCAAATTTGGTATCAAGGAAGTTTTGTATACGACCAACTTACAGTAAAAATTGCAATTTTTGTTTAATAGTAATCTGGTCAGTGCTACCGGATTTCATGTTACTACGCTACTTGAAACGCGCAATTTTAACTCTCATGAACTAGCTTTCCTTGGCAGAACCTCTTGAAATTAAAAGTTCAATTTTTACTGTGCATACAAAGCTTTCCTGACATCAAATTTTAGACTTTCTCATGAGGACCCATTGGAGATTTTTAAGCTCGAAATCCGGCCTTTTTCGGCGCAGGGCAATGTTTGGATCCTCGTAGAAAATAAGGAATGTGGTTCTATGCCATGATTTTTTCTTGTATGCAGACACTCAGTTAGTAGGTCTAAACATAACAAAAAAATTGTAGCCATATATTCAAAATTCATTCTTATACAATTCATCACTCATTTTTCAGTCTAATTTTTAGAATAAAGGAATTCATTTTGAGCAAATGTGCTTCCAGATCTTCAAAGTACGCTTCAGAAGCAACACATCGGGTTTTGATTCATATCTCTAGCTTTTCTGGTTTTTGAGATTCAGGATTTCCGCACATGGCAGCACGATTAAAAACGTCACTCGCCATGTTGGAAATATTACCACCCTGGGGGAACTAAGAGCAGAAGATTTTTATTTTTCAAAAGTAGTTCTGATATCCTCAGGCATGTAGGAACTCACTCACATACTTTTTTCTGAAATTGTGATGCAACCAATTTTTCTAAAACTGGATGATTTGTCATGGAATGACCCACCTATTGCTAGGCACGCCTTGGTTAGAGTTTAATGCACAGTATCAGTAAATTTACAATAAAAAAGGAGTATAAAATTGCCGTTACTTTCATGTTATTTCTGTTTTATTGATTAAAAGAAAACAGTTCTTCTGGAATTCGCAATTTGTGAGTGAAGTTTAGGTAAAGTGTTAGTTCCTCATCATTTTGCATGAAACAAGAAGTATCTATCGTCCGTAGCAATCAGTAAATATATTTTTTTTTTTTCAGTGATTAGTACTTGTTACGAATCCGAAGAAATTATTTTGTTACGAATGTGAAAGAATATTGTTGCTTATTTTCAGCGAAAGTAACAATAGGCACGTTACCAGTATAAGAAGCTCGGGATATAAATGGTTATAAGTTTTATAAGTAAGGATCGGAACTTGATGAAATAAAAATAATCTTTCTGAGTGTTCGAGAACTGTGTATTACAGTAGCTCATTTTGCCTTAAACTGAAGAAGAGGGAAGGCGGGGGTGGGGTGGAGTGATTTTGCAATATTCTGGTGGTGCTATGTTTATTGGCTGTTTTTCGGTTTTAGGTCATTTTTGAAGTTTCTCTCTTATTTTGTAACTTTTTTTTACCTTTGTGTAATTTTTACATGTTCACACGCTCTTTCTTTATTTCTTCTAAACAAAGTTTAAAGTTAATATTGAAGAGTGAAAAGTATGTGATTGGACCGGGGATCGAACCCGGGACTTTTGGGTTTAAAGTGTTAATATTCTAACAGGCGTAAAGTATTTTGTGTTTAGTGAAAGACAGCAAGGTGGATCTATTTTGGTAACGTTTCGATGTAACACATCTTCAAACTCAGAATATAATTAATCATTGTTAATTTAATTTGGATTAAAAAAATCTGTTTACCGCAAGATGTTAAACAATGCAAAGAGAAATCAAACCAGGTTTCAAATTAAACCTTGGTATGGTTTATCGAGATGGGTCGATACCAAAATTTCTCGACACTTTCCTCAACAATGTTCTACAATATAAATATAACAATATAATTATAATAAAATTCGAATATAACAATTCCTATCCTTAACTCTGTCTTTATTTACTTATTCTATTTGAAATATTTTGTTAATTTTATGCATTGTTGACTACTTTTCTTCTACATGATAGTAGAGGACGCCTTTCTAAATTTTGAGGCAATACTGTTAACATTTCGTTCACTTTAATGAGTGTATCGAAATAAAAATAAAACTAACAATATTACATATTAACCTGAAGAAACATTTAATGACTGAAAGGATGTAGATTTTTGTTTAGGAACAAGATATTTTTTTCATTGTGATCAAGTTGAGTCCTTTTGTTACATATTAGTCCCCTGTTGTGCTCCATCGAGCTCTATTAACGATATTGGAATGATCGGCTAGTGTCAAAAGATAGATACAAGATAAAACATTTAACCTCGATCATTCACTTCCAGTCTAATCAGGGTTGGAAAAAAAAAACTTTTTTAAAACCACATATGTTTAAAACGTATTTTTTGTTTTAAGCATTTCCTTAAAAATAAGAAAATTGGTAGGGGTTATAATAGGTACCCCATCTGCAGTAGCCTCTATAACATTTCAATCGCACTTTCGGTCTATTCATAAGAACCTACTAGAAATTGTACGTTCTATTTTACCAAATTTGATGAAATTTGCTATTTATTCAAATTCAATGACAAAGCTATTTACTATATAAAAGGTATACCTGGTGAAATGCGCGAAGTAGCACTCCACATATTCTCCACCGAGGGCACGAAGTTAGGTGAAGTGGTCAGTCCTACGCTCGGCTGCCTTTAGCTCCCAAAGTGCCCAGGAATACAAAGAACACTGTGGTATTCAATTTGATAGAAGGATGAGTATACTCCAGAGCATGGGAACACTGAAGAAAAATTCTCCAGTGGCCTGACCAGGATTTTAATTACACTTCTTGAAATGTTCTCTCATTCGGGCAACAAGGCATGCCATTTCCTTTTCACACAGCCTGCATTTGGCTTTTACCGTTTTATTATTTTCGGAAGGATTAACTTTAATAAACTGTGTCCAGATTACCAGGTGTATGCATAAGTAGTTTCCGGTTTACCTAAGAGATGGCGCCAGCGAAAAGTACGCAGCGTATTCATTTAACACATACGTCATTTTGTTCGTCTGACATTAAACTACAAACACACACAAGTTGAGTCCGCCAAACACTAGTGTCTTTATTTTATCGTTCAGTGATCATGTCGAAGTTTGTGCCTGAAAAAGAACATTTGCGGCACGCATTGCTTTTCTTATTTAATCAAAAGAAAAAGGCTGTTGAAAGTCATCGTGTGCTGGTAGAAACATATGGTGAACACGCTCCATCGATTAGAACATGTGAGACATGGTTTCGACAATTTAAAAGTGGTGATTTCAATGTGAAAGACAGTGCGCGCTCTGGTAGACCACAAAAGTGCGAAAACGAGCAATTGCAGGTGTTATTGGAGGATGACCCAACTCAAACTCAAC
>JAGDQP010057912.1:0-12651 GCA_022664845.1 Lepisma saccharinum
TCATAGATTTGGGATGATTAGAAATTAACTCGGAGTTCTTCAAGCGGATCCGCATAAAACTATCAATGAATGAAAATATTATTTCGACAAAATTCTTAATGTATAGAACGAAAAATAAAACAGGAAAATTTCAAATCTATAAAGAAGAACCGTGGATACGATACCTACAGAAATCGAGGTTGTACTGTCGGTAGGGAAATTAAAAATTTCTAATCACCAGTAATAATCAATATACCAGCCGAGTTATTTAAAGCGAGAAGAACGGTACTAATCAAGAAACTACATAAATTGATAGGTGCTATATAGTTAAGTCAATAAAGGAGTAAAAACTGAAACTTTGTCTGTTATTACAACATTATTAACGGAGTATTTTCTCCAAAACTCCCCGGCCTTGTCACTCTTCCTTCCCCCCAATAACCCGGAACTACACATTTACAGACTTTCAGAAATTGTTTTACATCTCCGTACCCAGTAGACGTAAACATATGTTTCTTTTTTTGTTGTAATTCCTAGATGACAGCCTACAAAATTGTTTGTCATGCGTTTCACGCTTTTTCTACTACTTTCACCGTAATTTAGATCAAACGCGCAAACTAACGAAATTCTGTTGTCAATACTTACAATTTTTACGGTGTAGATTGTTTTAAACTCACAATGTAAAAACAATGTTCAAAATAAAAGTTGTTACCTGTTTCATAAGCTTTAGAATGATGTATATATCAATATGTTGAACAATTACTGTGGTAGCTAGTGACTTAGCAATGACGCGCCACAGTGCCCAAACAATTGTTTACCTTCTATGTATACCCTATCCACATTAGGCAGCTGTGAGCTGTTGCTTATGATAATTTGTCTTTGCTGTGTAGTGCAAGGTAAAGTATGCGATTAATTAGTAGTTTATTTGGAAAACCTTTTTATGTGAAGCATGTCAGTTTACAACAAGGTTGAGTTACGTCACAATTGACATGTGAGTAGTGAAAAAAGAAAAAGAATATAGCTACTACAATTGTAAGCTATTTCTGTACTCAGGAAGAGAAAATAAAACCTCATAGAATTTATTACGATAAGCTTATATATATATAGTTGGTAATTGGTTGATTTTGATTTATTCTGCTCTTAGTGGGAAATATCTTGAAAGATAAACTGTAATAGTGAAAAGAGAATTATGGACATTGTTGAGGTTAGTGTGAAACAAAACGATGTGCTGTATGAAAAGCTATGACGAAAAGGACTACTCGGGTTCACAGCACGTGGAATCAGAACTATACAAGTCACACTGGGATCAATGCTGATTATAAATTGACGCAGGCCGTCATCTTTCAACATCTTCCACGTGTTTTAGGACCTCAGAAGAAAAGTTTGATTTTAAAAAATGCTTCAGTTCTGGAAACTAATTCAGCACTAAAACTTTATTAGAGCACAGAAAACATATTCATATGGGCATGAGGGGAAATGTTATCAAGAAACATGACTTACGAAATGAAGAGTAGGTAGAAAGGCTAGACTTCTTATTGTGAGCATTCTCGTGATACCAGAAATACATTGCCATAGAAAGTGTTCCACAGATTATTTAATAACTGAACCAATTGAGGAACTCGTGGCTCGACTAAAATAGTAACAGGGTAATTCATTTTCTGTTACGTGAATACATTTAAAACAATGAGGACTGCAAGTACACTCTGAATGAATTAAAAATATTATGAAATGTCTAGCTGGTTAAGAGGATGACTATCATATACAGACAAACATCTTTAACTACATTTCAAGGATCGGATAATAGTTTTAAATGTTTCTGGAAGGAAAACTTTATTCTGGTTATCGGATACGCTCAAAAAATTATGTACCAGTGCTACGGCAGGGAAACCTATCCTACTACTGAACGGTTAACGATAGTATTAGATGCAGCCAACATCATACACAGGATGGCTTATGGCTGAAGTATAAACCCAGATTTTATTGATAGCAAGTTGTACGGGCAAAACCTCACTTTAGGTCTTAATGGATATAACGACGAAGCATGCTTCTGGATCACAAAAAGTTAACAGGAAGTGCATTGGGATAAACCATGCTATGCTAGTAACTCTAAGACCAAGACTATTCCTGTCACTCATACAAATACGCCTAGTATTAACCTTTCACCGATTATATGGATCAAAATGTCTGTTCAATCTAGTACCATCCATTGGAGTCTGTGCACCGTACACAAACATTAATAGTTAAATGTTGCATCAGCATGTGATTAACAACACAGATGTAAATATCCGCCCGCTGCATAATTTAAATACGTTCCACGCTATGGAACGAATCCAATATGTTACACATAGTACCAATATTAACACTCAGGTAAAGTTTCAACGAACTGAGGATTGTTCTTTCAATCTTGAAGGTACCCGTCTGTTTTAGTACCCAATGAAAAGTGGAAGGAAAAGGCCTTAATAGCGTGTTTGAGCATTTCAATGAACTGTCGGTACCCTCAAGAAGCAACTCAATATATAAATATTTACCCCTTTAATTTGGTGCGGTTTGTTGGATTAAACAATCAATTTGGATGACATTGCTTCATGAAAAATCTTATTAGTTACTATGAAAAGTGTAAATCGGTGTACGTAATATCCATACAATTTATAAATTTACATCCTAGTTCTATTTACACGCCATTATGTTTGACAGCTGATCAAAGTAAAAGCTCAGCTAGTCATCATCGCATTTGATCCACTTATGTTGCATTAAAATGAATTGAATTATGGCATTTAAACATCTATGGCTCAGACCAGGGTAGGGTAGGAGAAGGATATGCACTCTGAACCGGAATAGTTCATTCTCCTTCCAACTTTATATGCTGTCCATTGCTTCATTTAAAATTAACCTCAATAATATCCGTAATTCTCTTTTCGCGATTACTTTTTCTCTTTCAAGGATTGCGTTTAATGCATTAATTCAGCTATGTAAATTTTCACAAGATCTGACAAAGTTTCTTTAGAAGTAACCGATTTATATGCTATGACAAAAGTAATAAATATAACCTAAAACATTGAATAGAAAATACCACATCTTTAAAGCTAACTTATACTAAAAACTAAAATTACCACCCAAATTTAATTTCTAACTAATATAAATATGACTAACCTTATCGTAATAAATTCTATGAAGTTTTATTTTCTCTCGATGAGTACAGAAAATGCCGTCAATTGAAGTACCTACTTTCTTTCTCTTTTCCACAACTCACATATAAATATTGACATTACTCAATCTCGTTGCAAGATGGCATGCTATCTGGTGTAGACTCCTGTACGCTTAATATAAACCATCCTCTTAGGTATGAAACTTTTACAAAGCCCAAGATACCTGCTTGTTTAATGATTTACCGAAATAGGGGGTACAAATTATGAACAATTCAACATTTGAAAATCAAAATCAGATTCAACTTTCTTTTATTTCACAATATCCCAGTTTCCACTTAATCCCAAAATACAATCATTAATCCAAGGTTGCATAAGTTCCAGAGCTATCAAGCATTATCAATTATATGCATAAAAATTCAAACACTAAATCCAGATTCATAGTATCATTCATCAGTATCGAAGCACAACATATTAAATTGTAACAATAACATCATAATCGTTCAACAAAAAACTTCAATACGTATAATTATAAAACAACTCCTTTATAGAAATTGAGGATGTCCTTTAATATTATACAAACATAATTTACTTATTCATGCTCAAAATAAACAATCATAAACTACCATTCTCAGTTATGTGCAGCAATTTTAAATTTTTGGGGTGGAGTAAAATCTTTAAAATTTTGAACAAAAGTCAACTTTGAATTATTTTAATCAAATGAAAATATAGTAGCTTTTCAATTGTATCAATTCACACAATACCTAATCAAAAACAAAAGGAAAAATTACAATTTTGCTATACTGAATTGAAACGTAAACTTTTAAGAGGTTGGGAGAAAAATTCTAAGATCCAACAATTTAAAATATCGATTATCACAAGCTTCCTGATTCAATTTAATAAATCTGTTAGAAGGTTCTATACTATATAAACAAAAATTAATCACGCTTCTCAAATATTTTTATGTTTACTCTCTAAAGACATGCAAGGAATACGTTTCATTTACTGACATACTTAAAATACCATTATTAACTTTAATTCTCACCTTCAAATATTAATTCCATTTAATTTCACATTGAATTTTTAGTTTATTGAAAGATTACCAATTATCCGCTTGCTTTTAAATCTTTCACTAAGCAACCTAAGGTCAAAACCAAACCTCGATTTGAATTTATCAAGAACACTCGAAACTTCAAGGAAAATTCCCAACCAATTTGAAGTTTGAAACTTTACCAATCAAGCATTAAACAACCAGCATTCTCTCAACACTTCTAGTAAGAAAACTAACCCGCTTGCGCCTTCTTGACAATATCAAGAAAATGAACATCTTGTCATACATCTGTCATACCTTGCGACAATACACTGAATATTCAAAGAACAAATTTTCAACAGACACAACTAACCCGCTTTTGTTCACCCTCAATCACTCAAGAAACTGAAAGATTCCAGAAAACACAAGCAAACACAATCATGGAACCTTAGCAATCAATAATAAAAACAACACTTAAATTACCTGACCTATCAGATTACAGCAATTGCTCAATATCAAAATTCTGAAGCAACACACATTTACACGGGACGTTTCCCATGTACACACACCATGTTCCCTCAAATTCAAATAGAATAACAAGAGTATTTCAGAGCTCAAGAAATACAACATTACAAGACTACCGACACAGAGAAATTAATGACTGAACCAAAACAAGCCTTTTCCTAATGCATAAACTTTCACCATTTGAATACACTTCACCGTACCACTATATCAACCTATTCTCAGAAACCTTAAACTTCACTGAGAAACCATATCTCATTTAAACGCCAAGCTTTATTTTTTCAAGCAAGGAACTTACCTGGCGCACAATACTCAATCTCTAAAAATTAAAATCAACACTTACCTATCCTAACCTGACTTGAAGTAAGCCATATCTCAAACGCCGCATTTTATAGAAACAGTACATACGCAAGAACAAATTCAAAATTGACTTCAACTAACACCCAGAATGAGCACCCAGAAACAACTCCATACAAAATTTATTTTTCTTTTTTACTTTACCTAACCTTGACTTGTAATTTAATCACAAAACAAAAGTTTAAGGCCTTTATCATTTCGCGTTACTTTGAATCGAGTGAAGATATCTATCACACGCTGTGTATTTCTTACGAAACTAATATTTAATTTCTTTACTATCCAAAAGCTTTAATATGTCCTTTGTATCGCTGTCCCTACATGGAACAGTTACTTTTTAAAGTAAATTAAAGTTTTGATTAGCTCACTTCCCTTATTTTAATCCGCCATTTTATCAATTAGTTTCAAATTTTACATCCTAATTATTAGTTTCCGTTTTCAGAAAGTTATACAAAACATGTTCATATTCGTTTTTACCCCGTTTTATTATTAAGGCTGTTCACCACCATTTTACCTTCTTGCTTGCTTCTCAAAACAAAATACACAACTTTTCCACACTGTCGCATTTAGAACCAAACACGTTCGCTTCATTTTACAAATTACTTCGACATCCTCGTTTATATAATAGGTACAAATAATTTGAGACGTTCTACACAAAACCTTTATTGGCTGGACTAATTTGTAAAAAAAAAAAAAAAAAAAAAAAAAAAAAAAAAGAGGAGCTTGCAAAGGAATGGAAAACCTCAATAATATTTCCGGTTTAAAATAATGCGATAAATGGGACTGTAATAATTTCCTCCGAATCTCATTACTCTCAAAATGTTACAAAATACTGAGTAATATACTGCTGCTATCTCACCTAAGCATATATGCAGATGAAATAATAGGATATTTTCAATGTACAATTATATAGAATAGATCTACATTGAACCAGTTTCTCGCCTTGAGAAAAATCTTAATGAAGAAATTGCGAATATAATGGGGCTCTTTACCAGTTATTCATTGATTTTAAGAAAGCATATGACTCTATCAAGAGGAAAACATATACAATGTTCTGGTACAATTTTGAATTTCGAAAGAAACTAGAAAGGGTGTGTCTCAGTGATCCCATAAGCAGAGTACGGATAGGTAATAATATGTCAGATAGTTAGAGATCCGCTGCGGATTGAAAGAAGGTGATACGTCGTCACCATTAATGTTTATCTTTGTGTTAGAATATGTGATTCAGAAAATAAAAGAGGACAAAACCGGACTAACAATGAATGGTCTCAATCGACTGTTCGTACACGTGGATGATGTAGATTTAATACGGGACTATACAGATGCACTACAATGTAACACCGATGCCTTAGTAGAAGCGTGCTTTGAGATAGGTTTGCAGGTAAACATAGAGAAAAATACAAGATAACAATCTGTAACACTGAGAATGAGGGAAATAGATTCAGAATTGAGAATTAGAACATAGAGAAAGAAAACAAACTTAAATATTTGGGAGCATATGTAACAAAAAAGAACAAGTCCATGCAAGAAAAAAGTAGCTTATCATGAGGCAAAAACATGTTTTACTCAGCCCAGAAACTCCTACTCTCGCGATTAATTTCAACAAAGTGGTAAATATAAAGAACGGTATATTATTCTACTGGTAATATTTTACGGTGCTTTGGAGCACGATCCTAACAGATGAACATAAAATACAAGTGTTTGAAAAATAAGCTCTTGAGAAATATATAAGGACCTAAACGAGAAGAGATAACTGGAGAGTGGAGGAGACTGAATAATGGAGAGCTTCATTGACTTTACGACTCGTCCGATGTTGTAAGAATAATTAAATCTCGACGACTGAGGAAGGAAGCCATGTAGGGAGAAGCGAAGATTATATTCCATGCTGGTTGGTAAGCCTGAGGGAAAGACGGTTGGGAAGACCGAGATGACCTTGGGAGGATAATATTAGAAACGATCTTCGAGATGTAGGTGTTTGTGATGAAAACAGGCTTCATCTTGCTCAGAATATAATCCTGTGGAGAACGTTTGTTACTGAGACGATGAGCATGCGAGTTTTGTAAGTTATAGAGTAAGTAGGTAAGTAAGTAAGTACTTCTAGCAACGCATGGAACTGTACTAGACTGCTCGATTGCATTACAAACCCAAATCTCTGAAGCGAGCCACAAGAGAGAATATTTAACCTTGCTTGTCCACTACCGATTTAATCTAAAGGGCACAAAACATTTAATTCTAAGTCAGTTTGTGATAGTTGCTATCCCCGTGTCGACTGTTTTTAGGTTCCTTGTTAGCGAATCTATAGAAAAAGGACTTTATACTTCCCGGTAGTCTCTCCGTTCGTCCATATCCGAAAGTAATCCTTTGGAGCCAGAAGATGTAGATAGGTGGTTAAGATGTCGTTTGAAAATCCTGACTGGAGTAGCTCAGAATCGTTCTAAATGTCTTGATTGTTAAATGTGTCCTAATGTTGAAAACTCATTGTTTGAAAGTCAATTGATCACATCCCTTTCATTCCGTTAGACCTACCATATATGCACCAAAATCTGCATAAATATTATTCGACTCAATAGAGAATTATTGTACGTCTAACCTTTGCTAAGCGCCCTAATTTCCAGTCTTGCCGACCTACTTTATCAAAATAAATGTTTCTATCTCTTAGATGGTATCAAGAGATCTTCGCCTTCGCGATTGTTAATAGACTCTCAGCGCTAACTTATTTTAATTTGTCTTAATTCTTCTGCTATGTTAAATAACATGGAATAAGATTTGTTATGATATGCCTAGTCGAGTATACCCCGATAACACGATATAAGTCAAGACGAAGAGAACGATTATAGCGATAGCAAGCGTCAAAACTAAGGTGGAACTGAAACCTTCCTCCATTTTTAGGTAATTTGAAACTGGGCAATGTTAACTGTAACCACGTGTCTGTGGTTTCAGATATCAATCGAGTATCATCATCAGGGCTGAAGTTGATCAGGATGGGGTGAAGTCGATTATTACTAAATGTTGTAATTTTGCACTCTAATCACTTCGTGGTTACATGAAACAATGGTAACTAAGGTAATAGTATCATTGCCACTAAGGTACTACCATTGTTTCACGCAACCACGAAGTGATTAGAGTGCAAAATTATAGCATTTAGTAATGATCGACTTCACCCCACCTGATCGATTTCAACCCTGATGGCGAACTCCACTATCGTCAGGTACAACTTAATTTTGTCGCCTGGAAATTTATCTCTTAACACGTAGTAACACGTAGGTCATTTCGTTGTTTCTTCTGTTCTGTTTGTTCCTAACAGTGAACTATAATATTTTTCATATTGAACCGATCGACTGCATTACAAGGACTGTTAGTATTTGAAGCCAGATACAGGAGAGAACTATTAACATTGTTTGTCTATTATTTACTCAATGAAAACATGTACAGACAGAAACATATTTCAAATTTTTAGTCTAGCTACCTTGATTTGTACTGCTATTTATAATATGGCAACTCTAAAACTGGCACGTCCTTTACATGTTTGCTAGGTCTCTTTTTACATGCTTTTCTTTAGTTCAGAATAGTTCGTGGTGTCCTCAAATTTTGCAACGTAAATTTTACTCATTTCCTGGCGTCATACAATTTGTACGGCTACGTAAGTCGGATGACGATACAATATTTTACTGTGATATACAGGGTGCGGCAGCGTTCATAATATGGCGGCTGAAAAATAGTGTAACTATTTTTCCTGTTTCATTTTATGTGTAATAGTTATTTTGTTTATTTTGGAGGGTTACTGTAGATCAGAAGTAGAGCTGTATAATAGATTCTTTTCTGGTAGAGCTTTTGGTAGGTCTTCTGACATTCCTAACGAAATAATATAACCAAGGCATCCTTTCCTGAAAAGTAAATTTAATGTTTTATAACTGGCCATCTCGGGCTCCTGATCTCAGTCCTTGAAGTTTCCTAAAGAGAAGACTTATTAGTCTAAGTGTGGGGATACCTTTATATTTCCAATTCTAAATGAACTTCGAGAAACGATTTCTTTTCAATAAATTTTTATTTAACACATAATAATAAAAACAATAACAAATAAATAAGGAATAGAGTAAGTAACAAGTTATCTTGAGGGTTTTGGAATTGTGTTGACTTTGAAACTTTCACAAATATAAAGTAGGGTGACTTCGTGAGGCGAAGCTTTCAATCCATTTAACAAATATACTTTAAACCGAACTTTGTGAGGCGAAGCTCTCAATTCATATAATTGAGCTTATAAAAGGGGGAGTTACATTAGTGAACTTTTCTTGCTTTACATATAAATACAAATGATACACATTTCTAATTACTTGACAACATCCAATTTGGAAAATACTCTATCTCTCAAGCTATAACTTAACTACTAAGTACAGAATAAGAGAATAGGGATCGATCGGATACATTTAACAGAGAGAGAGAGAGTGAGAGAGAAGCATAAGCAAACAAGGGTAATCAAATCGTTTCCCATAGCAAAAGTCATCTTAGTGTTCAGCAATCTCATAGCAAGAAGTTCCATTACCACTTTTCTTGTAAGTAGGTCGTTATATCCCGTATGACCTGTGACCAAAACTACTATGCTGTGCAATTATTTCGTTCCTGAACTTCACCCTAATTCTTTTCCGTATCGTTAATACATTTACTATAATTACTTCTAATACTTTCTTCTCAAAAATAGACAATATCAAACTAATATTATTTCATAATGCAAAGTGTTATGGAAACATAATTGCTGAAGAGATTCTGAATAAATTTAAGCAAACAAATACTAACACTCCATATCAATCTCGGAAAGGGGGATTATAGAAAAACATTATTTCTAAATGTCTAAGTCTACTAAGTAAACTGAAATAGATTTGACCTGACTGTAGCTGCGGTGTTCGATGTTCGTAGACAATTCACACACTGTTATAAAGAGACAAATATGAATAACATTTTAAGCACTTTCTGATTGACGTAGTTTCTTCTGGAAATTTCGACATGACGTTAATTATTGCGTTATCTTCAGAGAATTAGTGATTGTATGTGTTGTTTGTTTCAAACCAAATTACGTCATTTAATTTTTAGGGAAAACAAGAAATTTTTTCAGTTAGAAATTAAGGATAGAAGAGTCCATCTTTCCTGTTGATCAATTCTGAAAGAATATAATTCCGGAGCCAACCAACGTTTCGTGGTTTCCAAAATTCTGTTGTTACAATAATAATATATATAGTCACTTCCTTTACTAATTGCTAAAATAGCTTTGCAATCAATACCACAAAATCCTGTTGAGTGGCATGATTTTATCATATATGGGATTCATTTTCAAGACAGAAATACATTCATTTCCTTTTGTCTCATCCTTTCTTATGAACCATAAACCGTCATCATTCCGTAATAAGGAAAATAGGTTGGGATTTTGAATAAGTTAGGAAAGGGAAAAATATAGAAGGAATAAATTGAATATTCTGAAACAAATTATTTAATTTATCTGCCACAATAACGCAATATTAATAGCACGCCACAGTAAATGCTTTGTATTTATTACTCTGTATGTCAAATAGTAGTTACAAGTATGCAATGTGTTAATTTATAAGTCAATGTTTGAATGTGTTTAAATAATGTTTGAATACGCCTCTTGTCAAATGATGTTCCCGCTGCTCAACTCAGTCATCTTAGCGGCTTTGGAAGCTGTCCATAACTGCCTGGGATATTGCCGACGGCAGTTCTGATGTGATCCTTCATCTCAGGAATTGTGGAACAACGTGTTCGGAATATGTATTTCTTGATTACCCCAACTAGAGAAAATCAGCACATGAGAGGTAGGGTGACCGTGGCGACAAGTAAATGCCACCATAACGAGAAAATACTCTCCCAGGAAAGGTATGTTGCAAGAAAGCCATACAAAGTCTAGCTGTATGCGAGGTTGCTCCGTCTTGTTGAAACCAGAATTGGTCAATATTCTCAATCAACATCCGTAATTGAAGAAAAACTAAATCTTGCAGGATCCTTACATAGCGTTCACTGGTGACAGTTACAGCTACACCTGTATCGTCTTCAAAAAAACAAGGCCCAATAATCCGAAAAGCAGCAATTCCACACCACACTGTGACACGAGAACTGTGCAGTTGTCGCGGGTTTACATCGCTCCACTAACGAAAGTTTTGTTTATTCACTGAACCAACTAACTTGAAATGTGCTTCAACTGACAGCATCATGTTGTGCAACATTTGTGGATTTTTGCGAATGAGATCATGCATGGTTATGCAGAAGTTCTCTAGTCAAACCGAATCGCGAGGCTTAATTTATTGATCAATGTGTAGCTAATAAGGGTGAAAATGGATATCTTCGTGCAATATTCGCCTGCATGAGTGATCGAACATTTGAAAAAAATGAGAATGTCGAGGAACAGATCTTTTCGGGCTACGTAATATTGTAGTTCGCACATTGCCAATGGCTTCCGTTGTCTACACATTTACTTCGCTTCTTCCTGGTTTGCGATCGCAAGCAGAAGCTGCTAATCGAAAAGCATTTACCCACCTTAAACTGGTCTGTCCATCTGCAACTTTCCCATGACGCCTCATGTTGAAATGTCGCCTAATTAGACGCTGGGTTGCAGTTACAGAATCATCATTCTTGAAATAAGTCTCAACGACAAAATCACGATGCTCTGCACCCATCGATCTATATCGCACTAACACTCGAAATAGCAGGTCAGTAGTACACGAACGCCGCACGAGATGGCGCGCATTCAAACACTACGTCATTGTACTACGTCACGGATGCTGCCGCACCCAGTATTTCTATAAATTTTGAAAGCATATTTTAATATTTTTCTAATATGAACTTCTTTATCTAAAAATAAATGCTAGCCTGCAGAGATGTTGGGTTTTGTTGGCTGCAGAAAAATCTTAGGATTTGTATCACAAAATAATAGCTTGAGGAAAGATATCCGAACACCAAAATAACTCGAAAATATAATTTTAAAAAATTGAACTCATATCTTTTCTTAAACAGTTCGTACTGAAAAGTAAAAAATAATTTTATTTTTGGAAGACTATCGAGAAAGACATGGGGCGCGCCAATTCAAGAATTTATAAAGTGATTTTTCATTAGTGTGCGCCCAATGTTTTCCTTTTTGGACATGCATAAACAAAATTATTGTTTACTTGTTAGTACAAATTGTTTAAGAATGTCTTTATTTTTTTTAATAACCAGCTTTTAACTCTTTATATCTAACAGTCATTATATTTGATATTATACGGAATGCTTTATTCTTGTCTATAAAACCAATATTTTTCATATTTCTTAAGTCTTAGGTCTATGAAATATCTTGAATATTATTTGCTATTGTAAGTTATGCATAGTTCAATATATGGGTAAATCAAGTGCAAAGATCAAGGTAGGCAGCGAGCCATATATTGACAATAAGAGTAGCAAACTAACATGGAACTGAATGTTTGGTCCATTTTAGATACAAGCGAAATTAGTTTTAAAAAAAGTTATTACTTCTTGTTGAATCTGGAATTAGATACTTCAGTGTCTTTCGGTGCGCCTTAATACTCGTAAATTTCTATAATTAGGAGTATAGAATAATAATAATTTATTGTGTTTATTTATTTAAATTGT
>JAGDQP010057913.1:0-12651 GCA_022664845.1 Lepisma saccharinum
ATATTATTCGTTTCAGGATGGCGATGGTTGAAAATATCTGCGATGGCGCACACTTTGTTCACCCGACATCAGAACAATATCAGATGTGTTTAGCTTTCGTGAGGAACCTGAAACGAACAATAACGGAAAAACGATTACAAATCTCACAGACCGTTAGAGATAAACAAAACCCAACTACAGCTATGAATTTCTGAGAAAATTTTAGTGCTAATTGATATGTCAAACACATCCCTTCCTATTTGAAATTTTCAAGTTGAATCCAGGATGGCGGATTTCAAGATAGCCGCTGGCAATGCGGTATGGTCCGTGCCATTTTTCCCTTCGGCAATAACATGTTCAGGGACATCTCATTCCTGTCTGTTTTGATTTATTATTTTATCCGACTGTCCTAACAAGATTTATGGTCTCTCCCTGTCCAGCACTTTACATATTTATCACGAGTCTAACAGACAGTTGTAGCAGCTAATATTTTAGCTGTTACAGTAAACATGTTATGCCCTTTCATTTGGTATATTCTTCATCTCGATATCGACTGGACAGTTCACCACCTTCCCATGTTACTTAAAAATAGGCAAATATAAGCATTTACTCCTTTTTATTTGCTTCACCCATTGTCACGTATCCGTGTGTATGTGTGGGAAGTGGGGTGTGTGTGTATATATATTGGACACGATGAAAAGCGATTTCCTATTTCTGGTTTACCTTCCTTAAAAATAATTCCATAACGTGTGTTTCTCATAACGAGATTTTTCTAAACAAATTATGCTGATACAAACAAACAATTGGCTACCCAGTCACAACCTTGATATTTAATCTTGTAATTTTTTTTGTTTATCTTATCAACCAAGAATAAGGGTCGTTTGGTTTTAGTGTGGTAGGAGTAAGTACAATGTTCACTTACAATATTCATAACGAATGACATCATATATATATATATATATATATATATATTCTAGCCGTTATCTTCTAAAATAATTGAATTTGAGCATATCATACTGTGATAGTAATATGCAGGTGGAATCAACTATGTAGATCTCAGAATAACACCGAATAACTAAAAATCAAAGAAGAATAGCGATATTATGTGGGTGATAATTCGTACCCTCCATCTTTGGCAATAGTTGCATATAAATACCCACGACTGTGGTAGTTATATCGAGATTGAATAAACGAGGTTCGGCTACGTATTACAGGCGTATAGATAGCGGTTAGAATAACGAAAATTAATGTAACACACCTATTGTTCAACAATACTGGGGGAAAATAATTTGAATATTATAGTAATAGTAACAGTTGTATTGAAATGGGACAAACTATATGTAGCTAAGATTGGCACCAGAATTCTAGAAACAAATAACAATATTAATAACATGTGATGTTAAGTAATAAATGATATGCAACCATCCTATTGGACATGCATGAGTGTCGCGCTTGCAAGAACTCTTTACACAGTAATGCTTAAAGACAAATTGTAGTTGTAAGTTTGATAAATTTAAGTATCAAATATTTCTTTTTATAGGAGAAATTCAATACTAATCAATGAGAAATTTAGCGGTCAATTTATAAACTGTTCTGTTGTAGTACGTAGAACTAAATTGTAGCCCTATTTCAAATAATTATATTTATTAACAAAAATGTGGTGCAGCTACAAAAAAGAATACCAACTATGAAGTAAGTAATAAAGTTTCATTCAATATGATTATCAATGCTCAATTATTATAAATTTATCCGCTGCAAGGACATCATCAAGCTGCTAGCTCAATTAAACCCAAACGCGTCTGAGAGTGTCTTGTGTCACAGAACACTGCAACCGTGATTCTTGTTGAACTCATCCAAGTCAGCGGGTAATGGTGGAACATAAATACGTATCCACATAGAGAAAAGTCACATGGTGTGATGTCTGAAAATCTTGGGGACCAAGAATGTCGTGCCAAGTCGCTAGGTCTCTTGCGTCGAATACAACGCTGGGACAGTGCTTCGTTTAGACGCCATCTTCTCAATATCTACGAGTTGTAGCATTTAGCGGTAGCCATTTTAAACTCTGGGCCACGGCCATTCATATGCCACAAGTCGCATTCTCCTCGTGTTCGTTGCTGCAGAGATATACTGTTTTAAAATTGGATCATTCTTTTACAAACACGCTGCATTTCTTCAATATTGATTAAAGGTACTCATATTAACAAACACAAACCACAGTAACTCATTCGAAGGAAGTTGAATATATAGTTCGTGAAAATACATAATTCCTACTGATTAAAAATGGTCATTCGTGTTTAACGTTAAATTTCTCAAATTTCTAGGGTATAATTTACGAATCTAAGCGTTCAGGTAGATTACCAAATCAAACTCTCAAAGAAGTTCGACTAAGCAAGAAACCACATGCATTGATAACCGCTGTACGGAGAAAGGGAGAGTTTCCAAAGAAAGAGAAAACCTCCGTAATAGTTCCAGTTTATAAAACGGCCGATAAATATGTCGGTAATAATTATCGCGGAATCTCTTTACTCCCAAACTGTTACAAAGTGTTGCATAACATCGTACTAACACGTCTAAGCTTATGCGTAAATGAAATAATTGGAGAGACAATTTGAATTTAGAAAATAAATATACGCTCAGTCATATTATTGCTTTAAGGCAAATTTTAGAGAAGAAATGTGAATATAATGGAACGGTTCACCCGTTGTTCATAGATTTTAAGAAAGCATATGACTCTCTAAGAAGACAGAAACAATACAATATCCTATTATCGTTTTGGAATTCCGAAAATCTTCTTCTGCTGGTATGTGTTTCAGCGTCCCGATAACCAGAATACGTATATTTAATAAAGTCAGATAGTTTTGAGATTCGCACCGGATTTAAACACTGTCACCACTACTCTTTACCTTTGATTGTTATAATCCGATTCTTAACATAAAAGAGGTCGAAAAAGAACTAAATCTGAATGGCTTGAACAGATTGTTCGTATACCAGATGATATAAATTTAACAGGGGAAGATATAGATGGCCTACAAAGTAACGCCGGTGTCTTAGAAGAGGCTTGTATGAGACAGATCTATAGATGAATGTTGACAAAACAAAATAAATAATAACAAGCCGAAGCTCAGCGGATATAGGAAAAAGAACCTTAAATATTAAAAATGGGGCCATAGAAACAGTAAATAAATTAAAATACTTAGGAGCATTTCTAACAACCAAGAACGAGGTCACAGAAGAAATAAAAAGACAGATTAGTATCGGGCATATTATGTTTCTATTCAGTCCAGAAACTCTTAGTCTCACAATTAATACCAAGAAAGTTGAAATTGAAATATTCAGAACATTTACTCTACCGATAATAATTTATGGTTGCGAATGTTGGAGAAGTACACTGGCAACTGAACAGTAATTACATGTTTGAAAATAAGGTTTTAAGAAAGATATACGGGTCGAACCTGAATGGGATGATCGTGGAATGGAGAAGATTCATAATTGATAGAAAGATTTTTAGACGATTGCAAGTTCTCTGCAATTTATTCTCTATGGTTATGACAGTGGACTGTACTCTCTATGAATTATGGATTATAAGCTCTGACGTCATTACCAATGATGTTTATGAATTTGGTTAGAATTACTTAATTATAATTGTTTTTGGATGAAGGGTAACAAACAGCTATAAGCTGTTATTCTTATGTCTTATGTCGATCAGATTTGAAAGATGGTTCCTCGAGAATTTAAAGCTACGTATATCTGGAACTTACGTGTGTTGTATGGGTGAACTTGGGGAAGTGTTACTACTTAGTGAACGTACCAGATGATTGCCTAGAATTTTGGATACAGTAACGAAACTCTATATAAGGTAAAGCGAATTATGTTATTTATGGAATGGCCTGAGCTTTGAGAAAGGCAGTTAACTATAGACAACAATGTAAATAAAGACTCTTCCTTTTCTGTGCATGCTACTGTTCTATGTAAGATGCTAGTTGAAGCCTGAGATTAAGAGAACATATAATTTATCTTCTTTGTATGAGTAACTGCCAGAGACTTTATGTTTACAATGTACGGTACGATAGTGTTTCTTCTGTATTGTTCGTAAACTAACCTAATGGAATTTAATGCCGAAAGCTAATATAATGGGAACTATGTTTTCCATATGCAAACTAACTTAAGTAAGACTTTCTGTAGTAGCTAATACTTGACCTGTGAAACTAATAGCATGCAATTTGTGAAGGATAATGTGTGTTTCTTCTAGGTTGGACTACATATTTATTTGTCTGCTTTTTAGAGGTGTTATGTGCGTTGTAGAAGTAAAAAGCGACAGTTACGGGAAGTTACTTTAAATATTGTTCTGTGGAATTATTTGTATTCCGTGCAAGAAATTCTAGATATACTATCGGTCACAACCTCATCATCTTTTTACAGAACAGAACAATAATAATAATGGAGAACTTCATAGGCTACATGATTCAACCGTCATTATAAGAATAATAAAATCACCACAATTAAGATGGGCAAGCCATGTAGCTCCAATGGGAGAAATCTTAAATTTATATACCATCGTCGTTGGTAGGTCGAAGGGAAATATGCCGTTGGGAAGACCAAGACATCTTTGGAATGGCCTTATTAGAATATATATTGGACAAGTGGATGTTGGATATGAAATGTGGCGAACCTTTGTTACTGTGGCGATGAGCTTGTTAGTTCCATAAGCCATAGTGTTAGTTAGAACTGTATGTACAACAATTTTGGTATAGAGTATCTTGACTGTCTTTACTGCATAATAAATTGAATATGTTAATGAGCCATGCTAATTCAAAGACATACATGACACATTAATTACTCCTTTTTCCAGTTCTTTAGTGCTTCTTCAATTAGCTGTCAAAAGGCAAAGAGCATTCGTTGACACTCACAAATTGCCTAGGGGGCGGGAGTATAAGGAAACTCAAGTTATTTTAAATTATATATGCGTTTCATCGTCTGTTGATTCCTAAAATAATCATTAATTATCTTTTCCAGGTATAATTCATCCATTTATGACGTTGGCTTTGCATCCAAAACTTCCTGGGTTCGATACTTCACTGACATTTTCAACAGTCATACCAGGCAAATGCCCGAATGGGAGCTTGATCCTAGGTTCTCGCCGATTTCTTAATACCTTTTCGCGACCTGAGCCATAGACGCCTAAAGGCCATAAATAAAATTTAAATTTAAATTTCATACATTTATGAATTTTCATCGAATTTATGACTGTTAAATAACAATATTAGTTGAAATTATGGCAACATAGTTTTAGGAACATTGTTACATATACAACGATAACAACTGTGTTAGTATCAGCATCAAAACTTGACATTCTTTCTGGGGTGAAAGAACGTCTTACTGTATTCACAGATAATCATATTTTGTCTATATCTCCACTATTTCCATCAGATAACAACCAGTATTCCAAAGCTAGCATTTCAATTTTATCTACAAGAATATTATTTTTTCTCTTATATCAGGTTGACCTTGATTCCACTAGTCCGTTAACCTTTGACTGTCTTCAGTAGTAAAGAAAATAATTACATCAACTATATAGTCTGTTATTTTTCTCGGATATGTCCTCCCATGTATTATTCATAGTTTGCAACCCTGCAGTTTCTGCTTTGAATACATAAATTATTTATTATAACTAGAGAATGCAACATTTTTCATAAACCGACGTAATGTCATTTGCAAAGTTTCATGTGATACAAGGTTGGCTACACTGACAACCCGGTGACATCGCGTTTTCACTTCTGATATCCACCCTGTTGCTGGAAAATACTTCCCACAAATGATATTTTCATTTCATGTATCGTATTTGTTTAATTGCGACTTATACATTTTCATCTCACTGTCGGCGTCGACTTTTGGGCTTCCAGTTAGCAACGCTGTATCTTCTAAACGACGCAGAATTCGACTTATGTTTATGGAAACTTATTCCTTGTTTCGATGTGAGCAATCAGCTCGAAGTTTGCTACGATCTTTTTTAAATACCCTGTATTTATACACGTTTTTAGGTCTCTTGAAAGCAAAGCTATACTTCTATTCCTGCTCATTCTGTCCGTCTGTCTATCAGTGTCCAGAAATTAAATCGCAGGAACTACAATATGTAGATACGATTGAGGTGTCGTCCGAGAGGTCTTGACTAAATTAGATCAGGTTTCAGTGGTTCAGCGTTTCCAGCACTTTTTCTAAAATAACAATTGTTCAAATTGCTTCCATTTAGTTATACATAGCTGTGCCAAACTTGGCATAAACATTGTTAGACGCACAGCAAAGAATGGCATCATTAAAACATGGTAGGAACATCAAAAAAGGGGAAGCAGGTGTAATGGTGGTAGGTTACGAGTGCTGGGGCGTAAACCTGGCAACTATTCTTCTTATCCAAGATAAAGGTGTGACAAAATTATGATAATACGCTCAGAAGAGCACGTCATCTATAGTACGTAAGGACGTCATTAGATGGCAGTGTGTCTGGCTTTTCTCAACCATCAAAATGGCGTATCGAGAGTACTCAACAGTAAAGGTTCTCTCCCAACAATCGGGGATCCAGGAACTACGCATATATTAAGATAGAGGAGGGTCACGAAAGAATACTAGCAAAATCTGCCGTTCCGACAGCAAAGGATAAATCCAATATGGCCGCCCAAAGGTCATTCCCATCAACTTTTGCAAGCAACTTCTCACCCACTTCCCGTTGACAGATTGATTTAATATTTTGCAGACTGATGTATTTCCAAATACAACACATTTGTTGGATCGAAATGTCTCGGAAGTCACCATATTGAATCCAATATGGACACCTAAAGTCTTTTACTAAACAGCTCGTGCTTGCAAAACCGAGATTTGGTATAGAGATTTGTAAATCATTTGGCCTACAACTTTTTACATATTTTTAATGAGTATTTGGCGGCCATGTTGGCTTCATGGTGTGGACATTGGGAATAGTTTGTAATATTTTCACAATCTGTTAGTGATAATGCACCTTTATGCCAAATCTCGATTTTGCAGCTCGAGCTTTTTGGTAAAAGTTTTGGGCAGCCCTATCGGAATCAATATGACGACTTCCGAGACATTTCGATCCAACAAATGTGTTGTATTTAGAAATACATCAGTCTGCAAAATATTAAATCAATCTGTCAACGAAAAATGGGTGAGAAGTTGCTTGCAAAATTTGATGGGAATGACCTTTGGGCAGCCATATTGGAACGGCAAATCTGCCCTTTGCTGTCGGAACGGCAAATTGTGCTAGTATTCCTTCGTGACCCTCCTCTATCTAAATATATGCGCAGTTCCCGGATCCACGATAGTTGGGAGAGAACCCTTACTGTTGAGAACTCTCAATACCACATATTGATGGTCGAGAAAAGCCAGACACAAACAAAATTACATTGTCTCTTATGGAACATGGTAGTTCACTTAACAGAAAATTTAGATTCTTTTGGTGTACCAGACACAAAGCATGGTCTTCTTGCCGAAGCGATTTGGCCTTGGTGTTGAAGGACCGACTTCGCCAGGTGAAAGCCATGATTTATTCCGATTCGAGTTTTCAAAATAAATCCATTTTTCGTCACCCATCACAATTCGATATAAAAAGGATTTTCTTTCGTGGCGTTGAAGCAGCATTTCACAAGTGACTTTGCGATTTTCCATTTGACGTTAATTCAAATCGTGTGGGACCCATTTACCCAGTTTATTAATCTTCCCCATTGCTCGTAAACGTCTGCTGATTGTTTCTTGTGACACATGTAATGCTTTTGCCAATTGCTGTTGAGTTTGAGTTGGGTCATCCTCCAATAACACCTGAAATTGCTCGTTTTTGCACTTTTGTGGTCTACCAGAGCGCGCACTGTCTTTCACATTGAAATCACCACTTTTAAATTGTCGAAACCATGACTCACATGTTCTAATCGATGGAGCGTGTTCACCATATGTTTCTGCCAGCACACGATGACTTTCAACAGCCTTTTTCTTTTGATTAAATAAGAAAAGCAATGCGTGCCTAAATGTTCTTTTTCAGGCACAAACTTCGACATGATCACTGAACGATAAAACAAAGACGCTAGTGTTTGGCGGACTCAACTTGTGTGTGTTTGTAGTTTAATGTCAGACGAACAAAATGACGTATGTGTCAAATGAATACGCTGCGTACTTTTCGCTGGCGCCATCTCTTAGGTAAACCGGAAACTACTTATGCATACACCTTGTAAAAGAAATGTGATGTGCAATGCGGCATTAAGGCACGATGAACCTTTTATTTAGCATCAGAAAAAGAAATTTAAAAATGAGGTCAGAAGGGCTTGTGGATACCAGCGAGAATGGAATTTATGAAATGCTAGTGGTCACTCACCCTCACAGGTTTTTGCAGGGAAATTTCCTCAGTCACACAAGGCAAATATCGGAATTGTACCTACAAGCTAGGCGCTGGCCCACTACCTTCAAACATCTTCTCCTACACCCTACTCTCGGATGATTCTGTGCCACTTTCAGGCTTTTAATGTGAAGTTTTTGTTCTTACGTCTGTATTTTATTTCGTTCTATTGTGTTATTCAACATCCTAAATACTAAACTGTGTACTGGTGCAAGGTTATAAAGCAATTGCCTTCATATCGTAATAATATTGTACTTGTTAAAACATGCACGTTTCAAGTGTGTGATTAATACGACGAAAATTTTGCATTGTGTGCTTAATACCCCAGAACCGGGGAATTAAGCACCATTGCAACACTTGTTATATTTTTCATTATCTTTCATGTTAGTATACAAAGACAAACATACTTTTTACTTTGAGGTATTGTATGAAACATATTTACATGTGATTAACATGCATGTTGCATTCACACCCACGCAATAAACTTTCTATCTTGAATTTCATGTCGATTCAACAAGATATTGGTGCTTCATAACCCGTTTTGCCCTAATTGTAAGTCTTTTCTTCCATCTTGCGTAAAGCTGATATATTTTATTATGATATTCATTTGTGATCTTTAAAATGCAAAGAACTGAGAAACAGAACTTCGCGTAATGTTGTACGTCTTCTTCCGAATAGATTGAAACATGGTCGTCTGATTTAACTAGGAAGGATTTTAGGATATTATTTTGCCAGAAAAACTACAGTGGAGTATTGGTGAACAAGTTTCCTTAATTTGTTAATTATTTTCACAAGGTTAGCTTAGGAATCACTAGTAAGTTACTGATTGTAGTTAATATGTTCGTAGTTGGTTTTTAAATATTTTCTTGTATATCAACCTTGATAAGCAGCTAGCCTCTAAATTGTTATATTTGCAACCTTCTCTTCGAGTCGGCGAAATGTATGGCGGAATCTACTGTTACGTACCGTAGATTAACTCGTCATTGGGTAAACTGTACCATGTAATTTAACCTGATTGTACGTACGTAGAGGAAGGATGGGTAAGAGTATTGTCTGATGGGACCAGAGAGGTATTGTGTATTATGAACTCTTGAAGCCCGGCGAAACCGCTAATGCGCAAGGCTATCGCCAACAAATGATTAATTTAAATCACGCATTGATCGAAAGACGACCGGAATGGGCCCGAAGACATGGCAAAGTGATTGTGTTATACGACAATGCGCCGTCTCACACAGCAAAACCAGTGAAAGACACCTTGAAATCGCTTGGATGGGACATCCTTCCGCACCCGCCGTACTCCCCAGACCTGTGAAACAATCGCTAAATTTTGAACAACTTTTACAGAAAACGCTTTTGAATAGCTCATACCGTTTGGCAGCTAGAAACCCTAATTTGTGGTCAAAATTAACATGTTGTAGAGGAGTTTCGGGACTTTTCGCATCCTGTAAATCAAACGGAATAGTAAATTAAGGTTCCAAACTAAAGTGAAATACTAAATGGGATATGCGGAATCAAAGGGTGAAATTTGTTTAAAAAAAAAACATTGACATACTGTTACGGGGAGCAACTTCAAAGTTTTAATTGGAAACAATGGTTGATTTTGTTTTCTTTGAAACAAACATGAAACTTTGAACAACGCTCACAATTTTCGTATTGTACTTCGGTAGTCAATCAAACAACCTTTCTAACTCCTCGCAAAATGTATTTTTGTCGTTATCAAAAATAATAATAATAATAATAATATAAAAATACTACTACTAATAATAATAATTTCAAAGAATCAATAAAAATCGCAGGGGATATCTGCAACATTACATGTATAAAGGAATTACCTAACCTAAAGCAAAGAAAACAGTAAAGAAAGAAAAAAAAAACTCCACATTCAAAGTTCCTATTTTCTCAATATTTAGTTAAAGATTATCAACAAAAACAAAACTTACAACAGCATTCACAAATGAACTCTCTGTACTAAACATGGACTGCACTGACCGTTTTTACATTAAAAATTTACCAGAATCTCTTGGATTACAGTAACAATTAAACTTCTTTTTAACACCGAATTTTTTATTAAGTTGTAATAAAATTAATAGTTTTAATTTTCTAACGCAGACAATATACTTCGCCAGGCAATTTGGCACATGGCTATCACCGTAGGCTATGTAAGCCTTCCACACGCTCAACGAAAAAATAATTGAATTTTACTAAATTTAATTTTATTTAGGCAACTTTAGTTCGGGACGAACGAAAACAAGAAAGCAGAAGAGTGAAAGACAGTTGAAACTAAATACACATTCGTGCAAGTTTCTCCTAATAACAGTAGAAGTTTCATGTATTAATCCTATATTTTTAATCCAATGTTAATTTTAACTTCTTTTAAGTTCTTAGCTTGTTTTAACAGTTTTTAGGACTTACAGGATTCGCATATTTGATTAAGAAAAATGAGTGAATAGAAAACATGTGTTACAATACTGATGCTAGCAAGTAAGAAATCAAATAGATAAAAATGAGATATAATGAACCAATTAATCTCATCGGAAACATCGCCATGACCAAATAATAAAAGAGTAATAAAACTTTTTAAAAATAAAAACAGAAGACAAAAAATTGGTCTACGAAAGATGTACGCGGCATAAATACGTTGTAGACAGTAGTGATCACTCCCTCCAGAAACATTATTGATTTCGTTCTTTTGTAACGCCGCCACTATCACACATTAATTAGAACAGTATATGCAAATGAACAATTAAAACATTTTCAACGAGTGGGAAATATTTTGCGAAGCATTCATTACAGCTAAGGTCTTTATTTTACTGGGAACACTTAACACTTCGTTTTACTCTTAATTGCTTTTCGATATATAATTTGGGGAAGAAATTTGTGTATTAATAAGGTAGACATGTAAGCCTTTTAATGTTCTGAATGCATTTACCACTGAGCCTCACATAATTATCGAAATGCATTATTGTAATATTTGTGTTTCTACATTTAAAAAAAAAGACTTTGGGTTATCTGTATTATCAAATGCAATAATCGGTTCATTTGATTACAGAGTTAGTTTATGCAACACTAACCTTGACTGAATTTTGCAACGAGAAATAGATCAAATCAAAACATGGGAAACCTTCATAATAAAATAGTGATTGCAGCAAGGGAGACACACTGAACAAGTTTTTCACGTTGTAGGTAAGTATTCATATCCTCATAGATGTCTAGGCTTGACGAACTGAACTGGGAAACGATATACAGTGGCGGAAAAGAGTATTGTGACGAAACGATTCCTGTCTTCAGCATAACTACAATTGTGTATATATTAATCCGAACAAAAACACTAGACGTGCAAAAGTTCAGCCAAGTTCGCCATCGATAAAAATAGTGAAATGGAGGATGGATGAGCCAAGTTCCCTGGCGACAGCAAATAGGATGAACATTAGAAGTTGGCGCAAGGTGGCAAGGTTCTTGGATGGGCCTTAGGGTTGGTGCTGATGAGTGTGGTGGGTATAAGGGTCAGCCTTATGGCTTGAAGATGATAAACCTTACCATCTCATGCCTACTTCTAGTGCTCCTTGGCTGAACCTTTTGCACCTCTGGTGTTTATGCTCGGATTTCACAGCTTTTTGTATATATATACTCGCTTCGCTTCGCTCCCATTTCTATAGATGTTTAAATGTAAAAAAAAAAGTTGTTGGTGCTCGAGAATTTGAAGACGTGACACTTATTGGGGTAGAGTCTGTCAGAATCATTCCATCGTTTGATATGTCTTCATCATTACTTAAAAAGGCAGCAGAAGTAAAAGAATAAAGCTTTTGAATATTATATTAGAATATTTAAATCAGCATTAGCCTGTAAATTCGAACGAGAATTTATTTAATTATATTTTTAAACAAAGGATCCTAGTGTAGTGGACTTCTGCAATTTCACATTTACGACAGGGCCTTTACAAATTCTAAAACAAATTTGACACTTTGTATAACACTAGCAAATACAAGGTCTCGTGATTTCGCCGTACAACAACACTAAATACAATATTTTGTATTCTTACATTCAGAAACAAACGTCTGACGTTTTTCAGTTTTCTTAAAGATCAACGTTTTGTACTTGTCCGGTTTTGTTATCAATCCTTCAGTTTCTTTGAACGTTTTAAAATGATGATGAAGGGTGTTTAATAATAAGAAGGGTAGTTAAAACCGGAAATGAGTGAATATATTCCACGAAAGTTTCATTTTATTTTATTTCTTATTGGTTGCTTTGTTAAGTTCTTGAAGTTTATACTGATTTTTCTT
>JAGDQP010057914.1:0-12651 GCA_022664845.1 Lepisma saccharinum
AAATTGAAATCTGAAATGAAAAATTAACTTTCATTAATATTTACTCATAGTAGGCAATTTAACTTTACATGATCACTCACATAATACATCGTTAGACCAATATTGCTTTATACACATATAATATTATTTTAAAAATCTCCTATGAAAATACCTTGATCAAACATTCACATTTAACATCATTTCCTTAATATTCCATTATGAAACATCTATTTACCTTAAATTGTCTTTTTTACAACAAAAAGTAGAAGACTTCACCTTTCTCAAGGAGGAAAAGGTAGAAGACTGTCACTATAGTAGTCTTTCCCAACGAGCAAATGGAAATCTGAATTGAAAAAATAACTCATTAATATTTACCCTCAGTAAGGAATTTAGCATTACATGTTCACTCACATAATACATTATTAAACCAATATTAGTTTACAAACTTCTAACATGTAATATTATTTTAAAAATCTCATGTGAAAATACGTGGACGAAACATTTACATACAACACCATTTATCTAACGTTCCATTATGAACCAATATTCTCTTATGAAACAATCTATTTATCTTAATTTAATTATCTTTTTTACAGCTAAAGGTAGAAGAGTTGGCCTTTCTCAACGAGCAAAAGGTAGAAGATTGTCACTATACTAGCCTTATTAAGGATCATATTGAAATCTCGAATAAAAAAATAGCATCCATTAATATTTAACCCTCATTAAACAATTTACCTTTACATGCTAACTCACATCCTACAATTAAAATCACTGAAAAACAAACATTGTTTGTACAACTTCATGTGATGTAAATATCCCCACGATGTGTTGTGAACCTCCTCTGAATGCGATGTAAATATTCCCCACAATGTGGTGTGGAGGTGCCAGAAATGTTCCGTGGATATCCCTACAAAGTAATGGCACATGCTTTAAATGTCCCCCGAATGTTCTTTGGATATCCCTACAAAGCAATGCCACATGCTTTAAATGTCCCCCGAATGTTTCGTGGATATTCCCTACAAAGTAATGCAACATGCTTCAAATGTTCTGTGAATATTCCCTGGATATCCCCTGAATGTGATGGAAATATTTCCCACAATGTGTTGTAGACGTCCCCCGAATGCTCCGTCGATATCTCTACAAAGTAATGCCACATGCTTTAAATGTTCTGTTTATATTCCCTGGACATTCCCTGAATGTGATGGAAATATTCCCCACAATGTACCATGAACGTCCCCTCAATTTCCCGTGGATATCCCTACATCGTATTTGAATGTCCCCAAATGTGTTGCATATCGTGGCAAGTTTGTTCCAAGCTTGTTGGGGCAAGTTTGTTGCAAGCTTGTTGTAGCAAGTTTGCTGCAAGCTTGTTGAGCAAGTTTGTTGCAAGTTTGTTGGGGCAAGTTTATTGCAAGTTAATTGCAAGCTTGTTCTGACAAGTTTGTTGCAAGCTTGCTTTCGCAAGTTTGTTAAAAGCTTGCTGTGGAAAGTTTGTTGCAAGTTTGTTGTGACAAGTTTGTTGCAAGCTTATGCAATGTTTGTTGCAAACTTGGAGTAACTTTGACTTATTTCAACTGTCTAATCGTACACACTCAAGCTCAAAATCATTCAGCTAATGACGTAGTGCCACAAACTGGTCAGTTAGCCACCCCCCCATTTTTTCAAGCTCTACCATAAATTAATGATTGAAAAAAAACTTACCAATATACGTTCTAGAAGAATATTCACTTCACGAATAGTGCGCCTTCTTAACTATGATATAGTCAGTTTGATAAGGTAACTAAGAATGAATATTATATGATTTAGCTTTAGCTTATATACTGTGAAATTCAAGCATGACCTATAATTTTTGACATTGACCATTTCACCACAAGGCATATTTTTCTTCTTTTAAAACTTTCACGCCTCATTCAAATTAAACAGGAAGTCAACGCTATTCCCTCATTTGTCAGTGACGTCAGTCTTTTAAAGCATTAACAATCTCAAATAAAATACCCACCCATTCCTATTTCCTAATTCGTCACTGACATCTGTAAGTGTTAACAAGTACATTTTAATTTAATCTTTTAGTATAAAGTTTCTTCTTTGACATCAGAACATGTAGTGTAGGGAGCATTCACCTACCAGGAAAAATATTCTATTAAGTCAACTTGCAATGCTTATTTCGAAAGTTCAATAGCACCAAGTCGATCATTCATCTAGAGAAAGTACTACTGTGACGTCAAGATTATATATAGCCCATTTTCTGAAGAGAAAACTTACATGGCTTTTCTCTTTAAAAGATTCGATCTTTACATGAATAATAACTTCTTTAAAAGTTATTTCAGACGAGGAAAAGTCAGCCTTAAATTTACAATCAGATATTAAGTATGTCTTCATAAAAGAACATGAACTTCCTCTAACCAGATTTTCATCTTTACATGAATAATAACTTACCTCATCAGAACCTTATTTCAAATAAGGGAAAGTACAACGGCCTTATTTTTAGGAATCAGACAATTACTTCCTCATAGAAATCAGATAAAATTCTCCTTTCTAACAGTCACTTGAACAGTCCCTCGTTTCATATTTGTATTCCCCGTGTCATATTTTAACTTAGAACATCATACCAACAACATTTTAGTTCCATATGAATCAACAAAGGTGTAACATTCATCTCGTAATGTATTTAATAAAAGGTAACTTTTTTTTACTAACTAAATTTCTCAATTTTACCGTAAAATGTTAATGTTGATTTTAATACTTAGCAGCTAAAGCCGAATCGTGACGGGTCGAAGTCCAAAGTTACTAGACTGGCAGTCTGCGGTTGTAGGCCATCAGCCGGCCGGGTGGTCGAGCGGTCTGCGGCGGTAGGCTATCGACTCAACGGTCCCGGGTTCGAGTCCCGGCAGGAGCATGCGTGTGGATTTTAACACTTAACAGCTAAAGGCAAATCATGACGGGCCGAAGTCCAAAGTTACTAAACTGGCCCATATAAAAATAAAGTTTACCAAAATTTTTGTAGGCCATCATGTCGAAGGTCCCGAGTTCGAGTCTCGGCAGGGGCATGGGTGTGAATTTTAATACTTAGCAGCTAAAGACGAATCATGACAGGCTGAAGTCCAAAGTTACTAGACTGGCAGTCTGCGGTGGTAGACCATCAGGTCGAAGGTCCCGGGTTCGAGTCCCGGCAGGGGAATAGGTGTCGATTTTAATACTTAGCAGCTAAAGCCGAATTGTTACGGGTCGAAGTCCAAAGTTACTAGACTAGCAGTCTGCGGTGGTAGGCCATCAGCTCGAAGATCCCGGGTTCGAGTCCCGGCAGGGGCATGGGTGTGGATTTTAATACTTAACAGCTAAAGACGAATCGTGACGGGCTGAAGTCCAAAGTTACTAGACTGGCAGTCTGCGGTGGTAGGCCATCAGGTCGAAGGTCCCGGGTTCGAGTCCCGGCAGGGGCATGGGTGTGGATTTCAATACTTAACAGCTAGTCATTTTTCTCCCAAAAATTCAAGCGTAGTCTCTACAAACACCTCCTATCACCTCAAACCACCTACGTGGATCGCCATCTTAAATTTACGTCACTCTTCGATTATGTCATCACTTTTTCCCACCTAAAATTCATTCGTAGTCGTGTACGAACGTCCACACCACGTCATGGGGATCAACTACCTCCTAGGGGGTCAACGACCTACCACGTCAATTCAACGAAGTGCTGGATGCCCCTGGAAGGTAGGCAACCCGCAATTTTCAGTCGTTCTCTCCCCTATTCTACTGCAGATCATGGCGAATCCAAAAACCAAAGTGTATAAATCATCTCTGTCGGAATTGTATTTACTAAGATCTAGGAGGGGCACAAATGGAAAATACGAAGCGACTGGAAAAGACCTGCTAGTTTTAGGGTCAAAATTATAGGTTATTCCAGGGTTTCAGGCCTTGTGACATGCAATAGTACTTTTGTTTACATGCCTCCTCTACTCACAGTTTTTTTCAAGAATAAAACGCAGAACTTCTCTATAGATACATCTGTTGATGCTACAGCCTCTATTAGGCACATAAATTTTGATAAACACAGACAGTGATATTCGTTAATGAGAGTAAAAGTAACGTTAGGACATTTTTTATATATATAAATCAGATAAAGAGAGTTTTCAATTAACTTTATCAGACCTGCGATTGGTACATCTTTTCTTGTCTTGGCCTTGTCATACAGTTCTTGTCCTGGCCCAGTTGGGAAAAAGACAACCACAATAGGCCCAGATCCAACAAGAATCCGAGAAGTTCTGGCAATTTATGGCCCTAGCCCGTGCAGACTTCTAATATACAAGTCTACCGTTTTTATTAAATTGATTAATGATCAAAAACTTATTCATCAAAACTATTATTATTTACATTTTTAAAACATTGAAAAGTGACAGGAGACAAGAAAAAATAATGAGTAAATATTTTATTTTCTCTTGTGTTCAAGTAAATAACTGAATTTATTTATGGACTTTAGGCATCTAAGGTTCAGGACGAGATAGGGGAAGCACAACGATGTGCAAAGGCAGCGACCCTAGCCTTGCAGAAGGTACCATCCCAGCATTCGCCTGTTTGGACTGAGGAAAACCTCAGTCAGGATGACCGACAGGAGCAGGATTCGTGCCCATGCTCGACGTACCCAATGCCGCTTGGCTGGCAGATAACCTACTCCTATTTTTTATTATGTTGTCTCAGTTATGTTTGTTAATGTTAGGATAAGGAATGCAATTATATTTCATTATTTTTCTTACTTCTTGATTAAATTCAGAAGGTTCAGGCCTCAGTCGCAACCTCTCAACTACATTTTTTTTTCAGGAAAGTACACAATGGACCTTGCAACTGTTCCAAATTTCACCCCATTCCAAATATGATGTTGCTATACTCTTATAAATTCTGGTATAATATATCATCTTCAGTACATAACATTTTTCTGGTATGTGCTCTTTTCTTAAACTGCATGTTTACATTCGCGTCTGCACCTGCTGTAGAAGCGGTTTGTGTGCATAGCTGAAAGAGGGGATTTGTGTAGTTCCCTCCCAACTTTTTTTTCCATGGGACTAGAAGCGAAGACAAGGGCGTGGAGCGGATGGATTACCCTCGTCAAAGCTTGACAGGTGGACTGGAATAGCTATATAAAAACACTATTTTTTATTACTTTATCAGATATGATTGCAACTAAAATTATTAGAATTGTTTCTTCACAAGGAAGGAAAAAAAAAGATCTTTCTAGCGTAATTGGTTGCAAAGTTATATATATTGAAATTTGGAGAAAACATTTTTTTTTTAATAATTTATTTCTGAAAAACTAGGAGACAAATGTACGTTCTAAGTATTTCAACCCGTTTATAAACTTCTGAAGAATACTCTAAAAATTTTATTTTCTATTAAAGATATCAAGTTCTTTAGAAAATGAAGATATTCGGTAGCGATTTTCTGTCCATAAGCATCAACAGTAAAGTTTGTAGTGGCGACAGAAGTGGAAGATGCTTTTAAGTATAACACTCGCCCGGGAAAGGGTGGGGTAAAAGGATAGTGGAAGGATTTGTTTAAAATTATTTTAAGGCCTTTAGGCATATGAGGATCAAGCCGGGATAGGGTTGGGAGAGTGTGTTGGAAGATAGACGGCCAGGGCCTATTTATAGTTACAATCACAGCGTTTGCCTGATATGGGTGAGGAAAAATCTTGGAAAACCTCAGTTAGAATAGTCGTCCGCTGGAATCGATCCCAAGACTTTCCGATTACTAACCAACGCTCTAGAAATTCTTGAAACGTTGTTTACCCTAGGCGGGCTTTGCTTATTCCATTCGATATACCTTTCTAACCTGTATAGACGGATATTTTTAGAATTAAGTTCAAATCACACACTAGTCAGCCCACACACCCAGCGGTTACACATTTCATCTACTACAATTTTCACCTACTTCCTGTAATGGAGCAAACCTGAAACCTAGGACCCTACGGGTTTTGTTGATAGTACAAAATTTCACATCTCACACCCCTTCAAATCAGGAGACCCAGATGATACAATTCCATCGCCTCTAAATTTTACCCACATAATGTAATCTATTTGACTGGAAACTTTCCAGGTGTCATAGTACAGATAACAACAGAAACATCTGCTCATATGATCTATACCTCTCACGGGTTAAAGGTTACATTCTCTTAAATTCTAACTCGTCTTGACTAGTGGTATTGAGTTCAAAATTTCCACGCTTACGTAGTTCTTATGACAATACCAAATTCTGGAAACTTTACCCTCAACACTTTCTTAAGTATATGTCTAGTTGTAGACTTCAATTATTGTTGCAAAACGTGAGCATTGAAAATTAATAATAAACTAAAACAAGTTTTAAGTGAATCTATTTGATATACTCTGATCAATAATGCAATATAACTATTTTTCATTTACGTCATTTGTGTGTTTCGTTTTTCACTAAGAAAACTGTGGGAAGCTTATAATTTGAAGTTTGAGTTTAAATTCATTTATCCCCATTAGATATCTCAGGTCCAGACCGGGATAGGAAAAAAAAACAGCGTTGAAATGTTGTCGTCCAGGACGTTTATTATAGGTACCATCTCGGTATTTGTGTGCGTGAGTAAAAGTCTGTTGTGGCGGATATGAATTAGATATTAAAATCATCCCTTTAAACTGGGTGATTACCATATGCGATACTCAATTTTGTCAAAAGTCACGCACGAATAATATTTTTTCTTTTGTCTTTTTGATCAAAGTAAATAAAATTGTTTGACCAAAAATGTTTTATGTGCAGGGTGGTTCTGAAAGTCCATAGAAGGGCTCGACCCCTATTGCACCAAAGATGTTGAATCCAAACTGCATATGGTAATATTGGAAGAAGCGGCGTTCCGAGAAGAGTTCCAGGGAAGGGAGACTTCATAATTTTAAATAACAATGAGAGTTGATTTTTCTTTCTTTGAAAGATAGACGAAATTTTGGATAACTTTTAGAAGAGATACTTTTCGATATATCGTACCATTTGGCAGTTACAAGAGCTAATTTGTACGTTAACTTTTTACTTACGAATTAACTATTGTACCCATTAATGGTACGAGATAAGAAAAAGTGTTTTATAGGAATGTTGATCAAAATTTCATCTTTCTTTGAAAGAAAGAAAAAGGATTTGAAGTTACCCCGTAGTTATTCCTGGATGATACTGATTTAAGTTACATCATGTGATTTAGCAATGCACTTCGGAATGCTCATATTTCTCAAAGATCAATGGGAAATAGAATCTGAGTTATCGCACTGGAACGAACTTTCAGAATCACCCTGCACATACAGGGGAATTGACTAATGTATGCAAAGAAATTGGGTGATACCTGACACCAAAAGAAAAAACATTGTTTTTTTTTTAAGAAATTCAAAATTATGCGTAGTTTCGAAACTTGAGGACTTCAAAATTTGGGCGGCATCGTAACAAATGACGTCATAGAACGACCCGTAATGACGTAAGCAGGGTCGGGTTACCAAATCACAGTGGAAGTAGTGCCTTAAATAGGTGTATTGGGTACAACAGGGTGTTTGAAAAGAATCATCAGATTTCTAAAGGATATATTATTTTAAACTAATGAACATATTACGTTGCAGAAAACTTTGAAGTGCATATCTGAACATAAAGCTCTACTCAGAATGTTCACAGATGCTCAAAGTGTCCTCCTCTTGACGCACTGTCCTTCCTTGGGGCCCTGTTGCCTTTTAGCAGCACCTCTCGTCATGCAACTTTCAAGATATTCCGAAAACTAATTTCTTGAAATTCCAATATCTGTTTTATGATGTCTGCTTCAGTTTACCTTTCTTTATGTACTGTATAAGTGTGTATATTGTAGCAGGAAATTTACATTCTTCCCCTCCAATGGTGGCTGAATTTTCCTGATCACCTACTTGTTCTGCCTTTTTATTTATTATTATTATTTGCTTTTTTACTCGTTGCAAATAACTTTCATTTGAAAATTAAGTTTTCTCAAAATTTCGGAAGAGGCTGTAGCCCCATCAGCCGTCCCCTTGCGTACGCCACTGCCCTTGGATCGAGATAACTCGGGCTCCATACCCGGTACCGGTCTTCCTAAGTAAGGTTTCCTTTTGTTTCTCTCTGTGATAGTAATCAAATTCTGAGTCTCAAATAAGACCAAGATCGATTCCTTTCAAAATCCTTCCTCTTGTTGTTAAACGTATCCAATGTAAAACTGCCGAAATGGAGCTGTATCTTGCGACTGTTACACAAATAAACATATTGATGCGATTTGAACTCTAAACCACATTCGAAGTCATTTCAAGTGCTGAGTCAGTACCTACAACAAATGAGTGTGTTCTCTTTTAATCTTGTAGTTGTAATGAGTGGTATTAATTTCTTCGTGGTCATTACAGTTAGCATTGAACTACTAATCTTGCACCTCTGCGTGTTATGTTTGCAATGTTGTCGTAGTAAGGATGTTATCATGTTTCATAATGCTGACAATAGATTTTTTTTCTTGTAGAACAGCAGAACTCAAAGAGAAAATATTTTATGAAGTATTTTAATAGCATGAGTTTTTAAATGAGACAAGTCTATATCTTTTAATTAATGTTGTTTTGTGTTAACCAAAGGAGGGTCCGTGGTTCCACAGGCCTAAACCATTTTTGTCCAAACCAGTGACTCACTGTCTGCTCTGAAGTCCAATCTACGCTCAATGCGCTCACAACATTACAATACGTTTCAGTTTGTCTCAGTTTGAACTCTTAGAATAAAATTACCCGTAAATCCTGCTGTTCCTATACGTTGTAGAGACACTGTTATACATCCTCTAATATTCGCAGTCACGGTTAATTTGGTGTGAAAGCAACCTGTTCCTGTCTAATAGTTTCAACCATTCCTGGCAAATATTCCATGCGTAGCAAGAGCAGTGCTCAAGACAGAGTTTCTTCCTTATCACTGTGGTGACGTCACTACCGCTAGCATGTTTCGCCCACTCTTCGTATCCATAATGAGTGTTGTCCAGGTGGATAAATCATAGAGCTTCCATAGATTGTTATGGTACAACTAACATTAGTACAAACCTTTCTCAAACTACGTTGTTTTTTAAACTAATATCTGTAAAACACTGAAACAAAGCAAAACAACAATGAAGGATGAAAGTGCATATGAAAAGTTAAAGTACCGTACAATGTCATATGAAAAGTCACTAAAGTGCCAAAAGTCATGGGATAGCGGGAGGGACGGCGCGGAAACAGCGCGGCAAACAAGTCGAATGGTGCGAAAACAATTGCAGTGTGGTCAATTGGAATTCTGTGAGTGCGGTGAGACGTCGTGTGCCGTGGTGATGGCAACCAGACGGGAATGATTTGCATTATAGCGCGTGATGATAGTTGATGCTAGACGAATGCGACATGAAATTTCGCAAGTTGTCCGGATATTGAACTTTAATCGTTCTACAGTGTCAAGGGTGGACCGTGAGTACCACATTAGAGGTATTATGTTCCATCAGGGACTCCCACTGACGCCTAATGATCGCGACGCCTCGGCAGACTCGTCCGGTCAAACAGGAAAACAACAGTGCGGGATATGAATGCAGGACATTCCAGGAACGTGTATCAATGTCAGTGCAACCTAATTTGGTCTCCATGAGGTATCGCAGCCGCAGATCGACTCGTGTGCTATTACAAATCCCTGTCCATTGGCGGCAACGACATAAATGGGCTCGAGAACACGTGGATTGGGCCTTAGAGGATTGGCAATGTGAAGCGTGGCCAGAAGAGTAACGCTTCCAATTGCTACTCGCAGATAATAGGGTCCGGGTGTGGCGCAGACAACATGGTACCATGAACCCAAGTTGTTAAAAAGGCACTGTGAAAGCTGGTGGTGACTCTGTCATGGTGTAGGGTGTGTTTACTTGCCTTGGTTGGGGATCTCTGATCCACTTGAACCGAACATTGACCGGTAAGCGCTATGTTCAGCTGTTTGGTGACCATCTCAAACCGTTTATGGACTTCGTGTATCATTTATTGAGTTCCAGGATGACAATGCGCCATGTCACCGGGCTGCAATAGTTCTGTCAACTTAAACACATAATTGACTCCCTAGATCACAGGACATAAACCCTATCTAACATATCTGCGATACCATCGAACGGGCTATTCGCACCCGGATCCTCCACCTGCAACAAGCACCGAATTGTGGACGGCAACCGAGACTTCAAGGCTACATATCCCTCTAGCAGCGAAATGCCAACGACTTGTCGCTTCCATGCTACGTTGAGTTGCTGCACGTCGACGTGCTCGAGGGATCCCACACCTTATTAGGCAAGCATCCCATGACTTTTGGCATTTCAGTGCATATATAAAAAGGCGAGACCAAATTTTAAATGCTGGATAAAAGAAGATGCTTATTTTTTTATTTTGCTATCCGATGCTCAATTATCAACGAAAATGTATATTTCGAATTTCATGTCAAGATTAATTTAAATAGATATTTTAAAATTAAATTCTTGCTATAATTTTAGAGATCATTTTTATCTTAATGTGTTATCATAGAAAACGTGAACGAAAATTAGTTTTAAGACATATTTCGTGGTAAAAACGTGAGAAAAAAAATCTACTTGGTGGTCGGTCTTCTAGCTACTCTTGTGGCTGGGGAAAGGTGTGAAAATTTGTTTCCTTTTGTAATGAAAAGCCCTATGCCGTCTTTGAAACGGGTGAAAGGTTGACTTAAAAAATATATATAGTTGTTGGATAATTAATGTTGTAATACTGTAATTGCCATTTTCGTGTCTTCAGGAATATTGTCTACGTTCATAAACAACTTTCTTTTCGACCAAGCAGCGTGGGAAGGCCCTTCTTTGTTTTCCTCCTGAATACTCAAGGTAGACACCCACGATTAACAGATCTCAAACGCTAATTAGATATAATTACAATGTCTACTGTGTTGTTTTTGAAGTTTGATAAGAAATTATTCAACTCAATTTGATATCAAATAGATACTCTGTGGACAGCGAAGGAGGTGTAAAAAATATATCATTTGATTCTGTAGATAAAACGAAAGACATATTCTACAGTGTTAAAATTTAATACTACACTATTTTGGGAACTTGGTTATACATTTGAGTGAAAGAACCAGGCGAAAACAGTAATTACGATGGGCAACGTAGCCAGAATTATAAGATATGGTGCTTCCTTACTTTTGAACCATTGTCCACGAAACTCAACACTACACCTGAGAACCTGAAGACGTTCCATGTGAACTGCGATGAAAACAGGTGTGTGTGTGTGTTTCCTTTCCAACTTTGAGATGCTAAACCTATTTATTTCTACGTAGATTTTGTAATCATTTTTATTTACTGCTGCGGTTCATTGACTATTTACTGCTTTGATCCAGTTCTCTCTGGTTGTGAATTGTTGTTGTTTCAAAAACAAAGGAAGGTGACAAGGATACGTTTGCCTCTAGTCAATTTCTGAAAGTTGGAATAATCTAGTTACAACAGCGCAAGAAAGGAAACCACATCACAGGAAATCTGTGACCATAGATATCTTAAAAAAAAAGAGAAGAATTCACGAAAACAGGATTTATGGCACCCTTCGTTTAAAGGTGACCTTACAATTCTAATTACGCAGTAAAAATCACCTCATAGAAAGAGGAGAGTTCGGCTTTGGTGATAAAGGGTGCGTCGCGTGACGGTGGAATCATACAGACATATTTTTCTTCCTAAAGAGTAGCACCTTAATGCCTTAATTGAATGCCTTAATAAGGCTCTTCTGACTTTTCTTGTGCTCTCGCGTCTGTGGTCCCACACATGCCATCAAAGGAAGCTTCAGCTGAACTTGGGTTTCTTCTAGTGAGTGGAATAACTTAAGAGATTTTTTTTCCAAGTTCGAACTTCTGAACATTCCATGATCTTAGTCTCACCCTCAGAACAGACATTGACTATGTCTTATTGATCTTTATACGTACATCAGATATCAGCTTGACGAAACGAGATATTCCTTAGTAGTAATATGTAAGGTTATCAAACTTAAGTTCGAATTCTCACAACGAAGGGTCATGGTTCTCAAACACACAAATCCTATTCACACCTAATACATCGCAAGCAACATAACGAGATATGTTGATTACCATAATTTGAAGTGCCATGGTCCAGGGGGAGGGGAGCTAGGGGCTCCGGAACTTTGAATGTCACAAAAATGTATATGAGGGTAGTAGTAAGGTTTTAATGGAATATCTTGAAAACGGGAAAAGTAATCAAAATGAAACTTGCACAACATGTAACTGACCACAAGTAGTAACAAAAGCCATAAGCAGTGTTGCCATCTGGGAAGCAGTGTTGCCAACTCAGAGAAAGGTTACAATTTTTCAAATAGCATTATATACCAATTAATGCACAGTGGAAAAGTACTGGCAGCAGAAAAGAAAATAGTACAAGTTGGTTGCACAATGTTGCAAACTATGAAAGATATATGAGCTGAAAGTTGTCGGTTAGAAAATACATGAGGAGACACAGGCCAATATGCTGGTATCTGGAATAACAGTAAAAATCCCTTTCAGTAGGCCTACAGGCTGAGGTAGATCTCGAAGTTTTTTTTTATTTTCAAAAATTCAAATCTCGCCTTATATGAGAGCTATCGAGAAACTATTTATTGATTTGTAAATTATTCATCAAGAGCTGTTCAACGATACCCCACAAGA
>JAGDQP010057916.1:2143-12651 GCA_022664845.1 Lepisma saccharinum
TTTTTTAGCTTAACTGCTTCTGGGATAATGTTTTCGTTTCCGCAGTGTGGCGTTTGTCTGCCTGTCTCTCACCATTAAATCGATATTAATAGAGAAAATTTTCTTTTGTAACTTTATTATTTAGTTATTTCATTTCTTTACGAATTGAATCAATGCCTATTTTGGTTATTTGTGGATTTCTTTCCATTGATCCAACATGTTTTCTAGAAAATGCAATAAAAATATAATTTCATTTTCTCGTGTTTATCGTACTTAAATCTTTTTTTGAAATGATGTTTTCAAAAATCCATTTTGTTTTACATTCTGTTTCTGTCATTTTTTTGCCAAGTACAAGATCTGTTATTTTTTCGTCAATTTTTTAGCGTTTCACCTTAACGGCAGGTCCTTTCAGGCCTGGTTATTCTTCTCCATTTTTTTTTCTATTTCTTCTAGCTACAATTGGACTGAATACACAGATGTCGGTGGAGAATCTTTGTTGAATTATTTCTTTCTGGAAATTGTGTGGAATTTTGTTCTTCTAATTTTTATTTTCTTAAACATTTTTATGTATATTTGTTCCATAAGAAGTTAAGCAACCCCCATATTGTCAAAGCTGTTTTTGTGTCTTTATATGGTAAACCATTCCTATATTTTTAGGGGAAGTTTGCCGAGTTCCTTTGGGGTTGTTAATTGTTTGCTCCAGGCAGGAATCGACTTAATGTTATTAGAGTTTTTGCTGTGTTACCTACGCTTTTTATTGAACAAAGAAGTTAAGTTGATGGTGTAGGTAGAGTGTTAATTTATGGAAGTGAAGAGTTCACTGTTTATTATTAGAAAATATATATATATAATAAATCACAGCCATATTCAATCCACTAGTGGATGAGGCCTCTCCCCGAAGGGAGGAGTTGGTCTACTGCTCCCACGCTGACCAGACAGGTTGGGAGAGGAGAGTCGAAGCTCTCACTGTGATCGCCACTGTATTTTATTCACAGCAGCTCCCCAATTGTCCTCACGATGCTGAGTCAACACCGAAATTTTTTAGCACCCACCGGGAATCGAGCCCGGGACCGCTCGCACTGAAGTCGAGCGCGCTACCGACTAGGCTACGCAGGAGCTCATATATATATTTTAATATGAAACTAACTTGAGGTGATACTCGCATACATAGTTATTTCCTTTCTAATTTTATAAAAATTTGCATGCACCTTCCGAACCGCACCCGAAACGTCTAACAAAGCCCTTGTATTGTCTCAAGACTTTAATTCAAGGTTTGAATATTATTTTGTAATATTTCTCGTATGAGAAGGTTGCAAAATAAATTTTCAACCTTGTAAGGACTCGTCAAGCGCACCTTTTCTGCAATTTACTATAGGAAAGTACTTCTAAAACTTCGTAAAAGGTGCTGATTTTTCGACTCATAATAGTTAAATTCAATTCGAAAATAATGGAATAGGATATACTGTATGAAAGCCTATGTTTGTGCCAATAATATTGTTATTTAGTTGGGTGTGACGGGCTAATGCTAGATATTTTAATGTTTATTAATAATTTTAATTTATAATGTTTGGCACCCAACTTAGAATTTTTAGATGAAAACTACACTGTTACAGGAATTAATTACAATTGTTTGTGGAGGATGTATTTTTTTTAACTAGTTTTGGGGTTTGATTTTACTATTTATTTGTAAGCATTTTATTTTAATATCGTTTAATTATTGAAGGGTAAAAGGGTTTATGAATGGATGTTGATTTGATTAGTTTAGTTTGTAGCTTAGAATTGTATTTATGTGATAAAAGTGGTAAATTTTTGTTGCTGATAGCATTTTACTTGTTAGTTTAATATAGGACTAGGAAGTGGTAAATAAAATATATATTTTTTAAAAATTGACATTGGAATGTTTTAGACGGCTAATTTTAAGTTTTTAGCTATTATTACCAAATATGGTGCTAGTAAGGATATTACAAAAACATAAAATTAATGTTTAAATAATTTGTTTAAAATTATTAATAAATTAGTTAAATTTTAACTAGAGATTAATAGCTATGACGTTTAACGATTGAAGAGAATATTGTATTATTTATTTGTATTGCTTGTTTATTTAACTTGAAGTTAATTTGGGCCGACTGCTTGTTTTTTTTAAAACGGGAATTTGACTAACTTTTTAGTTTATTTGAATTAGCTCGTCACTTTCTATTTGATTACGTTATTTTTAGGAAATTTTTATTTTCCTATAAATAGATACATTTAAAAGTATCTATTAAAAATTATTTTAAAAAATATCAAATATATGTATGACCTTTAATTTTCATACATGTATGGAAAGTAGAGGGGGGTTGGAAAATTTTAGGAGGCTGAGCCCCCCTAGCCATCTTGATTACGGACCTGTGAATAGTTTCAACAAGTATTTGCAATTTTGGAGATAAGAATTTGAATATCATTTGTAACCTTTAGACAACTATGGCTCAGGCCAGGATGGGGGGAGGAGAGAATGTAGAAAGAATGTCAGCCAGGGCTTAGTTTCAAAGGTTCCATCCCGGCGTTAGCCTGGCGTGACTGAGGAAAAATCATGGAAAAATCTCAGTCTAATTGGCTGCCGCTTGGATCGAACCCAGGACCACCCGAATGTGAAGCATTTGGAGATAGGAGATACATTTTTATTGTTGATCTTTGTGTTGGTAGCGTTACAAGTTATTCATAATTTTGTACTACTATACATCCTCACCATCTAAAACGCCAGATCCTTCAATGGATGCTAAGCCCTCTCCACTCATTCCGATCTTGCAAGGAGTTTGATTCGTCTTCTTCCTCTTTCCCCCCAATGTATGTTATTTATACAAGAAAATGAACAAGAAAGTACAAATTTTTATATTTTCCTCCTGAAGTAGTGTTTTCTATCATAATTATTCGGTGGGTAAGTGGGAACGCTCACTGCCCTGTAACGAAGGGGTTCCGAGTTTGATACTCTGTAGGACACAAGTTGTTCGGAGTCCACTTTACACTGTACGTCCTGTCACCTTTATCCAATGGAAAGCAATGGCAAACTACCATTGGTTGATCCACCCACGGACCTTTCGGGTCATAGACTTGCCTCCCAGCCAAGCACCTATCATCATCATCAAACGACGAGTGTTTTCTTAAATCATCTTTTTTTTTAACTTAATGAGTACCAAGCTTGTGGAATTAATCATTTTGTGGATTTTGAATGCTTTTTACGTAACTAATTGTTGAGAATTATTTTTTCTACATATTTTGTTTACAAATCCCTTGATAAACGCTAACTTGCTTATTTAAGCGTGGAATATTTGTTCTAATACAGGGTGTCTCCAAAAATATACTCACCCTTTGTATTTATTTTCAGTCAAAAAGTAAGCACATTTTTGGCACACCCTGTATATAGCCAGCCAGGAAAAAATTAGTGTTGCTTAGTACTTCGTAGCTTGGTTGATTAACCCTTACACATGATTCGTAGACACAAGTTACGTACATGAATTATTCATATAATTATAGCATAATTATAAATAGTTAAACGTTCTTGTTCTAGTGGCTATGCAGTTTTTTTTGGTCATTGTATAGATTCAGCGCTTGAAAATAAACCATAAGGTTGCTTGCATATAGCAAGATAGATGTTTGTGTAATGTTATAATTTAAAACACACAAAATAGTTTCTCACCTAAACAACACTGGGATCTAACCCCACTGTCAGTAGTTTTTTACTTCCTTTTGAGCCTATGAAAACAATTTCCTGAAAGAATCTAAGTTTTGTGTTTAAAAAATGGACAAAAAAAGCTTTCAAATGGGAAAGTTCTTTTGTTTGAGCCAGAGATCAAACTCGAACAGAAAAATGATATACATTGTTGATCTAAGTTGCAGTGTGGACCTTTGGCATGAAAATGTAAATAGTCGGACGTGGTACAAAATTGAGGACCAACTAAAATGGCTGAAAGGAAGTATGGGAGAAAGGAAATATAAATTTGTAAAACATGAAGAATGACTGTTTATTAGGATACTATCACAACTTGTACATTCTACATGGAACCAACGTTTGCAGACTATACATTGTACCCATTTTCTCCAGGGTTTGATTCTCATGACTCATCAGAAAACAAGCAGGTAATATAATCTCTAGTTGAAACACAAGATGCACATGGGACCTATAAATACAGATTTTCCAGCTGATACAGTCAACTTTTCTTCAGAGATACTAGATTCGCTAACCAGAACCTACAAAGAAAAAAAAGATGTAATATGGAAATCATAAATACACGGAATCACATGTTACCACGTTTGCCATATTTCCTAAAAAAATTAACAAAATTGAGTTATATTACTACGTCTAAAATTAATATAATAATTATTATTTACTACACCCATTGTCACTTTCTTTAATTCAATAAAATGAAATATCTTACCTCTTTCAAACAGTAAAGAAAAATGGACTAATATCTTACCTTATAAAAGTTTTGGCAACACCGCGAATAAGAAACATGCACTCACGACGTTTTGCAATTGACTGTAGGAGTGCCTGTCTCTTCGAATGAGGGAACGTTTGAAAAATTTTGCTAGCGCCAATGACTGGCAAGTTATAACTATTCCTGTATTACAACCCTCTCCCATATTACCTCATTTTCCTCTATCGAAGTCTCCAGACAATATACAGTATAAATAATAGGCTTTATATTTATTTCTTCCACCTGATCATAAGTAAATGTATCTTAGGTAAGATGAAGGGAACAGGAGAGGATTTACACAGGAGGGGATTTACACAGGAAACGATCTTTTTAACATAAGCTATCTACGCATCAGCAGCGTAAAATGAGGCATGCAAAAATTGTTATTGTAAATAATAATAATATATATATACATTTTCGTACATTTTTTTCGTCATTCAGATTGAGTTTTTCCTCGGTTCTCGACCAAACAAAAGTCTTAAAGTAGCGTCTATTCCACTTTATAGAAACGCCTATTTATTACAGATTTTCAATCAGCTGCATACATATACACACACTAAAATTATCCTCGCCCACTTCCTAAACATTATTCTGGATTTTAAAGGGAAAATATGTGATACTTTTATCTTTACCTAAGACAGTGGATTTTATTATCACTTACGCGGGATTCCCCGAGGAAGGGCTTTCCACTAAGAACAGAGAAACTTTGACGTATTATCGGCAAATGACTTACAAACATACTCAGATTAGGAATTCGAGATTTCCGATCCAATATATTCTTCGTGTATATACTAAAGTACTTGATTCTGTTACACCCAATTTTGAGTTTAAATATTTATTCAAACTTTCACAATGTACTTTCTGTTTTCCTTTTTTTTTTCGGAGTGATGGATTAGATATATTTATTGTTAAATATCACACGGCAAAAGTGTTGCCAGTCATGCAGAAGTTATGGCAACAATTATAATAATATAGGAAATTAAGTTTCAATAAATAAATCACTGTGAAAGATAGATAAAAAAAAATATGATCTCCATTTTATTAAGTTATACAAAATTTGCAACTAAGTTTCGAATATTTCCAAAACAATACCTATTTCTATCGTTATATAAAGCAGCTTTATTTGTTCCAGAAACTACCTACTTTAGAATCTCGATACATCTTGTCCAACAGCTTGAGTCTCCATTTTGTCCAACTGTCTAAGAAGTAAACCTATCGATGCTTCAAAGTGCTTTGTCGACCAAACTTAGTAGAGGAGTGGAGTACATCAGGGAAACACCAGAAAGCATTATTAAAAGTGCTTTCGTCCATAAAGACGGGTCCAGTGTCCAGAAGTACAGTACTTATAGTGTGATCTAAGTCGGAAAACACACGTTTATTTGTAAAAATGCTTGAAATAAAGGAAAACAAGTACACATTAATAGTCACTAGGTCGATGCGCTATCTTTTAGAAGGTCCATTTGTCAAGGTCGCCATCTTAAAGTCGACCATCTTGAATCTTGCTGGATTTTATAAAATGGGAAGGACGTCATGTAACATATCAATCTGCCATAAATGTATTTTTGAGAGAGGTAATGAGATGTTACATGAATTTGCATAGTTGATCGAAAAGTCTTGAAATACTCTGTTTACTCTGTTTGTTTCTTTTTTGAAACATTGCAAGCAATGAAGATCCAATGTAGAAGTAATGAATATTAGGGACCACCTAGCAAGTGATCATTTACTTGTGCATTAAGTTTTAATTCCTTGCACTGTTTCAAGAAGAACAGAGAAAATTTCCAGACTTTTCAATCAACTGCGCATACCAATGTCCCATCTCATTATATCTCTCTCAAAAATACATTTATGGCATAACTGACTTCACCAACGCATTTCTGGTAAAATTCTAGCCTAGATTGATATGTTACATGACCACCTTCCCATTTTTTAAAAAATCTAGCAAGATTCAAGATGGCCGATTTCAAGATGGTGGCCATGACAAATGTACCCTCTAAAAAAAGATAGCACATCAACCTGGTATCTATTAATGTGTATTTGTTTTCTTTTATTTCAAACATTTTACAAATACACGTGTGTTTTTCGACTTAGATCACACGATAAGTACTGTACTTATCATTATGAATAAAACTTTTGGCCACTGGACCCAGCTTTATGGACGTAAGTTCTTTCAGTCATACTTTCTTGTGTTTTCCTGATGCACCCCACTTATCTACCAAGTTTGGTAGAAAAAGCACTTTGAAGCATCGATAGGATTTCTTGTAAGTTTTAAGATTTCAGGATGGCTCTGCTTAGCAAGTTGCACAAGGTCAAATAAACTGCCCCTACGTTACACCTAAGTAATTGTAAAATAAGATGAGGTACTTATATTCAACAGGCTTAACAAATCCGCAAATCACTACTCCAACTGACGCAACTGACTCTGTGGTGGTGCATCCAGTAAGTAATTCAACTCCCACCCGCTTGATGGCACCATCAGTCTGAGCTTGGAGGCAAACGTCCACGTTTTATCAGACCTCCCCGTTTTGCCAAACATTCCCCTATTGAATGAGATCTCTGAAGCAACTACTAATTTGGCCATTTGAAGAAATGAAAGGTTCATTTTAAATCTGCAATGAAATATGAATTCGTTATTACCACACTATGCTAAATTTCGTACTGTTAGATTTTTTTTTTTTCATCGGTCATTATTTTTATGAAATACATTGATTATACACAATTTTGTAAAGATCTCTGGCGAAGTCCGACTAGCAATTGGCGAGAAACTATAACAGTAGCACTTTCCGATACTATTATAATAAGATGCAGCTAGTTTCAGGAAAAGTCACTTTTAATGTACCCCAGATAATATTATTCTCAGCAAACAACTGCAATTTTTTCTTTGTTTCCAATTGCTTCTTTTTCCTTAACTATGATGTCCATTGTCTTGGTCGCTTCTATGAGTTGGGCCCTTTTATTTACTTCATCACTACGAAGGCTGTGGCTCAGGCAGTAGCGCGTCTGACAACGGATCGAGCTGGTTCAACTTCAAATCAGGGCCAGGACGCTACACTGAAGACTTTTCTCGCAGTATTCCTATGGCTGGCGCTCTGAGATCTACTGAACCTCTTATCAAATTGAGTACCACTCAGCCTCCTTGGTACTCCTGAGCACCTTTGGAAGGTAAAGCCGGTCGATCGTGGGACTGACCACCGCTCCTCACCTCGTACCATAGGTCGAGAATATACCTCCACATCCCCCATGCACCGTTCACGGCGCGTGCGTATCACACAAGTTATAGCTTTACCTTTAATACGATAGGTTTATATTTATTTACTTATTTGTCTTTATCAAACTTACATTTATGGGCCAGACATGCATCAATGGTCTGAACCATAATATTCCTAAGGGATGACGTACCTCGACGTGCAAGAAAGAGGAAGATAGCAACTAGAACCTCGCTCTAGTTACCATACCTCAAATTATCTGGTGAAACTGAAGGAAAAATTCAGTTCTTGTGGCTGACAGTAGAACTCGAACCTGGGTATTCCACATTGCCGATCACGATATCCGCGACTATAAGTACTAGACCATCCATTGTTGTAGTTTACAGTACATTTGTTTTTCTATTTATGGCCTTTAGGCATAAAAGGCTCAGGTCGGAGTAGGAGAAGGGAGAGGATGCGGGAATGTATCAGCCAGGGTCTCGCCCACATAGCAATTTGGCCTGACTCAAAAGAGAATGAAAGCTTATCAGATTAAGCTAAAAATGTTTAAATAAGGTTGAATCCAGTTTATAAGAATCGAGGTTGAAATAGCTTTGACATGACAGGGAAGAAGAAACTAATGTAATTCTTAAAAGAAAATTAAAAACGTTAACCTGGATGGGAATCGAACCGAGGTCTTTATTAGAATACTGATCCGACGCTGCAGTCATGAGACCACGGAATCACTCGACCTACTTCGCTATCAAAGCTCTTTTTATAGTTAGTTCATCAGTTTCATAAGAGATGGCTGTGGTAACAGAGTAGCTGGAGATTAGCTTATGTCAAAGCACGTGATGAGATTTTTAGCGTACAAAGACGAGACGGCAGTAAAGGGAAATAAAAGTCAATTAGGTTTCAAGTTTAACAAGCTTTCTCGCATATTTGCTTCTTCCAACAAACTTGAATTAGGGTAGATATAGCAACCAGTTGTTCCAAGAAGAAGTTTGTTTCCTGGTTGTCTGTTATGACTGTATTTATGTGAAATTCCTTACTTACGAATAGAAGTGTAAAGAGCTAAGAGTTTGTTTGCTTGCTTCCTACATTGCTCAAGTACATTCGTATACATTTCAATTTGTTTATACCGAGTTCAATACAATATCAAGCTTAACAAGTGACCGACAACTTTGTTACAAGCTAACCTGCTATTTGAGAAGGTATCATCCCGACATTTCCCTGGAGTGACTGAGAAAGAATCCTGGGGAAAGCCTCAGGCAGGGTGGTCGGTCCATGGGATTGAATCCACAACCTCCCGAATGTTAACCTAACGTTGTGTTACTGAGCAACGGTCGCTCGCTAATTTACAATATAATCCTTTAAAGGTTTTCTTAAAGTCCTAGCAGGAACTAAAAATGTATCATTATTGGGAAAATCTTGATCATGCATCAAAACAAATTTTGACAAGGATGCTTGAGACACGTCAAGAAAGATTTTAAAAAAAGAAGAAGAAAAATAAAGATTATATAAAAGCCCTTTGACAATAATGTATCAATTTTTCATTTTTGCCTTTTTAAATGTTTCATATAATCATCATCGTCATTCATTCCCCTTTAGTTTATTCTGCTCTTGAAGTAAAAAAAAAGTAAGAAAAAGTTGGACGGAACAGACATATACAGGAAAATATTGTACCAGTGTTGCCAACAGAAAACAACTAAAAATAACTAGTTTATGATCTAAAAATTACAACTCCTGTATCTTCATTGGAGACGGATAATGATTTTATAGACAGAACTATGTAGAAAATAACTAATGCATTCTATATACAATTCAGAAAGAATGCCCCAAATTCGTACTTCGGAATGTCTAAATTGGCTCTAATGTCGCTGATCTGGCAACACTGAATGAGGGTGAAAGGGTTGACAAAACAACAATATTATTTTATTGAATTTACTTTTCCTGGTTGTCTGTTATTACTGTACTTATGTGAAGTCCTTACTCATGAAGAGAAATGCAAAGAGGTAAAAGCTTACGTTTGCTTGCTTCCTGCATTGGTCAAGTATCTTAGTACACACGTATTTCGATTTTTTTTATCTTAAGGAAAATAATTTGAAAATATAAAATAAAAACAAAGAAGGAACACATTAAAATTATAAGTTCTCGGCGCATTTTCTGTAAACAAAAGTATGTAGGCCTGTACTCTGCTAAAGAAGTGTAAAACAAATTGCACTCGAATAAATGAAATGTTGATGTTGTTATTGGATGAGATTGTCATACTGGTCCATGCTGTGATTCCGCCAGACTCCATTCCCCTGTGGTGTTGTCACCCCCTAATTCCCGAGCGTACACCCCAAGTTTAAAGTTTTTAAGAGAAAAAAAGTCTATAGAAAGGAGAAACCGTGCAAAACTTTGCTTACACTCTCCCAATTTTGATTTTACAACCACCGAAACTGAAAATTCTGACAGCTCTAATATATCTTAGGCTGCCTATATGCTTCACTGCCAGTGGGCTGCCAGTGTGTGGGTACAACAAACGCCACACTCGTCTTGTAACAAAGTAATATAACAACCACATTAGCAACAATAATATAGTAAATCAATTAAATCCGTTTTATTTTATTATTTCAATTATTCTAACCAGAGCTGAAACAGGGACACTTTTGGTGACCCAGTGTCCTGGTCTGACCCGGTCCGAGATTTGATTCGATTAACCCAGTCTTAACCCGAATTACCCAATTGACTGGGCTAACTCCGTCTGGACCCAAATAACCAGACTGACATTGTGACCCGCGACCTAATGATCGAATCTTGACCCAATTAAGACGGTGAACTGATTTGACCTGGTTTTAAGGTTCTATTCTTAGATTGGGATCCAGTGAAGTCGATGTTAAAGTTCCATCGT
>JAGDQP010057917.1:0-11188 GCA_022664845.1 Lepisma saccharinum
CTACCTTGGCAAATCCTAGTCTGCAGCCATACACTGTTGCCCTTCACTCAGCCAACATTTGGATTCCGGGACGAAAGCAGTCGGGATTCTGCGATGCCAAGAAACCTTCAACTGCATGTTGCACCATTCGATCATCAGGAAACATCTTTCTTCCCAAGAGGTGATCTACAATTCGGAAGAGGTGGCTACGGGGCTTATTTTGCAATGTTGTGTCACCGGAACGAAATTTGACAAACCAACGGCGCATGATGCGTTCATTCGCTATTCTGGTCCCAAATGCACTGTTAATGTTTTTTTGTGGCATGCTGTGCAGAATGCCCCAGTTTGAATTCATAAAGAAAAATCAATTGCAATAGTGTGTTCTCCAAGGTGCACTTTTATAAGACCCTATTCAACAACACATTGGCTCCTGACTCTGTGGGCACCCCAGCCTGTTTGCTGAACGTATACAGAGTTTGTGACGTTAGACGCTTGACCTCAGTCGATCCGTGTGTTGTGTTGCTGAGGTGCGTATCCCACCAGGCATCAAAGCGGTCATTTCATTCGACCCAATCCAATAGTTTAATGATAAACCTTTATATAGTCTTTCCATCCACATTAATCTACAGAAAGAGTAAGGACCCATAAAACTTCATTGAAGACAACACTTACCTGTCGAATTCGAAGATTGCAATTACTGTTATTGTAGTATAACACGCGCTGTGTGCATAGTGGATATGGTTCTTCTGCTGTCACTGTCGATACCCAAATCTCACCATAATATGAATTTACAGTAGACTCGTTCGAAACATTTCACAGGCAGGGAATGTACCTGTCAAGTCATAGATTTTGGTAATTACTTTTCTGTGAACTCTGTATGGAAATTTAGGAGCACCGTTTTTTTTAATGATTTCTCCAGAAAAAATTCTACCGATATGTTCCTTCTTAGCCCTGTCTACACGAGCGGTTTTACCGTGAGCAACGCGTCTTCTAACAAAGCCCAGGTTTCACCGCGCAGGTTGACACGTACATTTAAAGGCATGGGTTTTGTCAGAAGGCGCGGTTTGCTCGCTGTAAAATCGTCGGGTTTTTCCCGCTCATGTAGAATTGGCCTTAAAGTTCATTGAGGCTCAAACGGTGGTGTGCTGTACTGTATTTAACAAATCATATCGTAGCAACTAATTAACTTAAAGAAATCATTATTTTTTATTTGATACATATTTGTGTGTAGTGTGTGATGTCTAAAGATTTCTCCCATAACGTTTGTACAGAAATTCTGACAACTAAATCGAAAATTTCAATGTTTCGGAGTTTTTTTACTCTCTGCCGTGACAAAGTATGTACTTCTTGAAATAAGAATTGAAGCTTTCCTGGCGGCGAATATTATACAGATGTTCTCGGGATATCAGCCAGGTGAAGTCCGACGATAGAGCCGACGTTTCAAGAACAGGATTTCAACTTAGTCGGACTTGGACACCAGTCATAAAGAAAACATGCATGAAAACGACCAATCAGCGTCAAGCTATAGGCCAACCAATCAAAGACACAGATTCTTAAGCTCCGCCCCCTACCGTTACTATATATAGTACACATGAACTGGTCTCAGTATACTTGCCCTGAAGATGAGAACAATGTCTGTTCTTGAAACGTCGGCTCTATCGTCGGACTTCACCTGGCTGATATCCCGAGAACATCTGTATAATATGTACTTCTTGTTTACAACTTTGAGTAACCACTTCTGGGTACTTTATCGCAAAAATACTTCAAGGAGGTTGGGACTGTTACTTTTACTGTAACTTGTTTTTTAAAAGTTCGACATATTTGGACGCCATTTTCTAAAAAACAAAAGAAAAAACAACAACTTACTATTAAAAAGTATTTTTCAGTATAGTTGAGACACTTTTGTGTTCTAATAGTTAAGCTAGGTTTTATTATGAACCAGTAATTGGTTTAGATTTTATAGCTAATATTTCCTGCAAAATTTGGTTATTTTAGAAACTCGGCCTATTTTAATGCCATTTTCTTAGAATACATACTTTTTTTTAAAAAAAAAAAAAATTTCTATATAGTAGAGACATTTGTTGTAAAAGGTGACCAAGTTTCATAATGGACCAGGCATTAATTTAGATTTTACGGCTAAATATTTTCTGCAAAAAATCGCGTTCTCGAAACACTTCGGGAGAGGCTGCTTTAATGACCTATAATTTCTTTCCTCCCATCAAATTCAGTAGCTACCGAAATGTCTCGCGAGTGCAGTTTCTTGTTAGTAACCGTAAAATCTAAACTGATGCCTTGTCGACTATGAAACTTCGGTCCGTTAGTTTAAAGAACATATAAATTTCTCACCTTTTTTTTGTTTGTTTGTTTATGCTTTGTGATTAAGTGGCGTCCAGATATGATCTACTTTTCAATGTAACCAAATTTGGCAGGAAACATTTAGCCATAAAATCTAAACTAATGACTGACCTATAATTAAACTTAAGCCGACTTTTAGAACATGCAATTGTCTCAACTATACTAAAAAATAAATAAAAAAAACAGATGTATTTTTTTAAAAAAAAAGTAGCGTCTAAATATCGCTAATTTTTCAAAAACAAACAATTTTTCGTTGTTGTCATAGTAAAAGTAACATTCCGAAGCTCCTTAAGGTATTTTTTCTATAAAGTACCTAGACGTGGTTACTCATACTTATAAACATACTTACTTTGAAACGGAAGAAAGTCCAAATTTTCCGATTATTTTCTTCAAAGTTGTCAGAACTTGTGTGCATCCTGTACAAATGACATGAGAATAATATTTTGATACTACACACAAGTACCTATCAAATAAAGAAAGAATGACTTATATTGTTAAATGTAGTATGGCATACTACATCTTGAGTTTCAGTAACTATCAACAATCAACTTTAAGAAAGACTATCTCGGTAGAAACATTTTTATTTTTTGGAAAACTAAAAAAAGTACCAGTCTCTTAAATTGCCATAAGGAGTTCATAGAAAATAATTACCAAAATCTGTAAATTGACCGATACATTTTTTTTTTTTTTTTGAACTGCCTGAGTTGAGATAAAACTAGCCATAACATAATTCACTTCACTGACAGGGTGTTTCAAGGGTCTGTATACTGTGTGATACAAAATTTGTAGAGAGAGTTGTTCCATAGAGAGATGCATGATAATTATATACATTTTGAGAATATCTCCTGGGATTGGAATGTTTCTAAGAGACTTACATCACGCCTCGTTTTCTGATTTGTAAATACGCACTCCAAAAGTGTTTGTATTAGCCTTGATATTGATATTGTTCTTTTTACGAGCAGGTCTTGGTGGGAGTCCTAGATTGGTTGAACTTGGTGGAGTTCCGTATCTTCTTCCTGTGGTACAAAAAGAAAAACTGTATGATTTAAAGGATGTGGCCACACTTGCAGAGGTACCAAGAGCTTTTATCATTGGGGCTGGGGCTGGACCTTGGCCGTATGCTGGAGTCAACTGTGAGGTAATATGTTTAAAGATATGAACAGAAGCATAAAAATAGAAATGTAGGTAGTACACAAAGTAGCAAATATAAATATGCTTGTTTAAAAGGTATGATTAGATCCGTTCGTAAGGAATGCATATGATGGGCGGACGCCCTGTAAGTTCCAAAAATAAAATCAGGTAAAGCATTTAAAAGAAATTCGGAAATAAGCTTCACCCAGTTATATTAACAAAGCAGTCACTTTAGGGCGTATTCATAGTAACGCAGGGTAGCCACTCAATCGGAAAATGTCCGTGGATTTTTTTGTGCTTAAACAATCGGGAAATATCCGGGAATGTCATTAGGTGATCGGAAACTTATTCGGATAGTTTTCCACTTCGTAGGTAATATTAACTTTCGTGTTAACTGAACTCAGAAAAACTTTACTGTGCTCATTTTGTGGATACGATGCATGAAATTGCTGTTCAAAATAATATCGTCCCATAATCAAAAGTAGGATACCGATGGTAAAGTAATTTGATTTCCTGTCTTATTCTGACGCTATCGGCAATAGCAGAATACTTCGTTAGCAGTTTTCCAGTAGAGGTCGCAGGCAGCGTGACAAACGAATGCCTTATTGCGTTGTGTGTAATACTGCTTTTTGGCGCTAAGAGAAAACCCGCGAATACAAGATTGCCAAACAAGTGACTGTCACCTCCCGTATAAGCGTACAATTATACTATGTTATTTCCCCTCTGCCACTAAAACATACAGTAATGTTAGTTACGTTTGTTTCATTGTGTCCATTAAAATTATTCGGGAATTACAACCACATTAGCATGTACATTTGCCTTTCCTACCTCATAAACGAAAGGAAACGTTACGACAGCATGTTGCGAATCACTCTTTCTGACAGCACCAGCTTTTGTTATTAATGTGTTATACGGTATGATGCTGTGCAGTCATACCAGTTATGAGCATTTCACTCCGTTCAGGGTGGGGGTTATTAGAAAAAAGGAGGGATAATTAAAATTTGCTTATTAAGCAAATGCAATCCTATTCTATTTTTAAGCCACAATAAAATAATTACCAAAATCTGTAAATTGACCGATACATTTTTTTTTTTTGAACTGCCTGAGTTGAGATAAAACTAGCCATAACATAATTCACTTCACTGACAGGGTGTTTCAAGGGTCTGTATACTGGGTGATACAAAATTTGTAGAGAGAGTTGTTCCATAGAGAGATGCATGATAATTATATACATTTTGAGAATATCTCCTGGTATTGGAATGTTTCCACAATACAAGTCCTGTAATAATCACTCTTTCTCACAGCACCAGTTTGCCTCTCGTTAGAATCGTTTTCATACTTCGACCTGGCAGTTGTAGCACGTAGTACGTTACCTTCATCCTCCTTGCTTTTTTGTGTATGTGTTGAATATGGCTTGTTCAAAACAAAGAAATAGAATGTACCGACCATCGTATGAACTGGAATTTCCATGGGTAAGAGAAGACCCCAAAATTAATACTGTTGCTTTGTGTGTGTGGTGTAAATAAAAAATAAACATCGCTAGTATGGGAAAACTTCACTTAGGAGTCATGCAAAATCTACAAAGCATTTAAACTACGAACAGAATAAAGCAAAATCATTGTAGATTGATGTATTTTTCGGAAAACCTGAATATAGTAGTACCAGTAATCAAAGTACGACTAAAGTGGCAAACAATACTAATGCTGAGTGTATAAAAGATAGGCCTACAGAAAATGTTGAAATTAGTAGGTCTAGCTCGACTGCAGTAAACAGTCAACATATAAGCAAATTTCTCCTTTCAGAAAACGTTACAAGGGCAGAAGTATCATGGTGCTTGCAAGTTGTTATGAACCATATTTCTTTCCGAACTTCAGATAATTCTGTGCTTGGCTTTAGAATGATGTTTCCCAATAGCGATATTGCATCAAAATGCAACTGCAAAGAACGAAGGCATATAATTGTACGGACTTGCTCCTTACTTCCATTTAGAACTTAGAAATATTTTAAAAAGCTGTGAATATTTAGTTATCGCATTTGATGAATGCATGAACAACATTTCTCCTAAACAGTAAATGGATTTGTGTGTAAGATTTTGGCATGATGATGAAGTTTGAACGCGATATTTTTCGTCAGCTTTTTTAGGTCACACTGCAGCTCTTTTAAATGCTATTAAGAATACAGTTCCCGATTATCTTAATAAAATAATACAAGAACCAATGGATGGGCAAATGTGAACTGCTTACTGAGATGCAGCTTGAATTGCAGGAGTCTCCCGCCAGTCCTATTTTGTTAGATATAGGTAGTTGTTGTCTTCATACCACTGCACGGAGCTTTCGAGACTGGGATGAAAGCAACTTAATGGCGATTGGCAGAAATTTTAATACATTTATATTACTTATTCAAAGATTCTTCAGCTCAAAGATAGGATTATTCTAATTGCACTGACTCAAATATTTTTTCTCTCACACATTGTGGAGTGAGGTGGGTAGAAAACAGTGATGTTGCTAAACTGGCTCTGGAAATGCTACCTAACATTTGTCAGTATGTACAGGAGGGTGTACAAAGTAATAAAGCTCTAACGTCAAACAGTTTCAGTACTGTGAAAGAAGCTGTACAGGATAAATTGCTTGGTGCTAAATTATAATTTTTTGTAACAATTGCATCACAAATTGAACTTTTCTTACGCGAAATTCAAACGGATGTGCCAATGGGGCCTTTTTACACTCAAAGGGAGCAAAGTCATTAGAAAAAATTGATTCATCAAAAAGTGACAACTTCCTTATGTCAAAGAAAGTTGATGTGAGGTTTTCATGAAAGGTGAACTGAGAAAAGCTGGTGAAATAACTGAGTTGGACATAGCACAGCTGTACACAGCACGCAGAAAGGGTCTTATACTGATGGTCAAGAAAATCATGGAAAGATCTCCTTTAAAATACAAGTTAACAAGGACAATTTCATAATTAAATCCTTCCCTCGTCCGTAATAATTCAGGTATAGTTGAACAGCGATTGACATTTTGTCTCATTGAGCTTGTGAATAGGCGCTGGTTACCAGGAATTCAAGAAGATGTGAAAAATTAGTATCATCAAGTAATTACAGCTGCAGATTTTATTTCTAAATGTAAAACATACAAAAGAAGTGAAGAGAGTTGGACCACTTTTGGATTCAATTTGTTGATTCTGAGAAGCATAAGGGATTGGCCAGTTTTAAGAGATTTATTTTAATATCCCATGGGAATGCTGCTCTGAAAAGGGGATTTTTCAGAATGTGTTGTAGAAAATCAAAGAGAGAAGAGTTTGGTTGCATTAAGGCAAGTGTATGATGCTGTGTTAGCTGCTGGTGTTGTCAACTGCATACAGATAAGTAAGTCCATGATACATTATGCAAAAGATGCACATAGGTACATAGAAAGCTTGGAAAAGAAGAAGGAAGAAACTACTGAGAAAGAAAAAGAAGAACAAGAAAAGAAACGAGCAGCAAACGAAAGAAAAGCACTAGAGCCCAATATTTTTTTTTTTTTTTTTAATGCACAGATAGAAACAGCTCGGCTAGATGAACAGATAAGTGCACTGTGTAAAAAGTAATATTTTGTAGAAAAAACTACTTTTGATAGACACTGTATATAATGCTATTATTTGTGTGTAAAGGATGTTCAGCAGTAAAAGTAGCAATAACTAATTTTTTCGTTCTACTTTTACGTAATACTGCTATTTGTGTGTGGTGCGTGTGCGCTTTTTTGATCATGAAAATAAAAGATGTTAACAGTGCTGGAAGCAGTAACAGGTTTTTTTTTTACTTGATTCTTAACAGTAACTGCCGGTATACTAAAGTGAAGTGAATATAGTTGCACTGCATTTTAACCAGATAATTTGGAACAGTGAGAAGTGTTTTAAGTGAAAAATACATTTATAAGTCACACAGAAAATGCTGCTTTTATTTTAAATAATTGTTCCAAGGTTATGGATCTTCTGCAATATAAAATCTAAGTAGGTAAGTGTATATATTCACATTCACTATTTTTTTTCGAAGGGGTAGGTTTTTTAAGTATAGAATTACTTCACTCAGTAAAATTCTAAATGTCAAAGATCTTACATATTATTTTCATTTTAAATCATCATTCATGCTGCCTAATTATTTCTAATTTTTGTTCCTATTTTTAAATCTGAAAAAATCAGAGTATCGCCAGTTTAGACTGTTTCAAGACCTTTCCATTGATCGTATAACGATTTTCGTAGCACATGTAGTTCCAGAGAGTGGATTTTACATAATTTTGATCAAGCGGGAATCTGTTTCATGCTCTCGGGAATTTGAAAATCAGTTTTCAGTGGCCACCCTGGTAACGCGACTATAAGACGAGACAAAACGCATAGACCATTCAGACATGTACATGAGCATTAATGTTTTGTTATTAATTGGATGCTTTCAGAGTACACCTTAAACTGTCCTAACCCTTTTCCCGAACAAGAGCGATGAAAATTGGTCAGTAAACACAGTAAAAGTCAGTAATTTTGACTAAGTCAGTGTTTTGTCAGTTTTTTTAAACAGTAGGTCAGTAAAATAAGTTTTTCCAACAGCCGTGTTGAACTTCACATTGTTTTTCAAGAAGCAAGATAGAGGATGAATGCTGTTGGCTTCTATAGTTTGTTTCTTTGATCCTAGTGATGAATCTTCAGTGTATCTGAGGGATTAGGTTTTCAGTTAACTTACTAAAATTAAAAATGATTTACGAGTTGCATTTTTCTTTAGTATTTTAGTTGTATTAAATGTAAGTTTTATAGATGATTTAGTACTTTTTCTTGTTGTTAATAAATTAATTTTTATCTCCAAAACTGTTAAAGAGTCTTTCGGTTTAAATTGCAACATTCTCATTATATTAGTACTTTCTAAATGAAATGGATTTGATAGCTTAAGCCATTCTGGAGATATCAGAATTTGTTTTGAACAACACTATACAAATTAGAATCCGGAAGTGGTCAGTTTTGGACGCGCTTTCCATGATAACCGGAAGTGGTATGGACATAGGATTTGGATTATTGGAACTCTCATATGGTTAGATATTACGTGCAAAATTTCATTAAAATCGGTTGAGGGGCAGAAAACGGCCCTTATGCGCAGTACTCCTTTCAAATGCACAAAGGCAAATTAGCATACAACATAACTTACGGACTGGTCCCCTACTTTCAGAAACAGCTAGTGAAACAGTTAATTTAATGTGACTAAATTCATGCTTGTTAATAGATGAAAGTTTAAATAAGGTATCCCAGAAGGGAGAAATGGACATATTGTCCGATTTTGGGATGAGGTGTCCAGTGAAGTAAGCATTAGGTAATTAACTTCTGTTTTTCTTGAACCATCAAATGTCAATGATTTGCATAATGCATTTGGCAATGCAGTGTCTAAATTAGGTCTCCCAGTTAGAAATATTTGTCAGATAGCAACAGATGGACCAAATGTAAACCTAAAGTTTCTTAAAATTTTTAAAGAATTTATGTCAGGTGATGATGCAGCTTTAGATACTGCATTAGTTGAAATTAAAAAATGCTTCATTTTGTGCATAATTGGTACAAATTAGCTCGCAAAGTGTCTGAGCTAAACTTGAATGTTTTTCTCAGGGCATTGTATTATTTTTTCAAATATTTTCCTTCAAGAAGAACAAAGTATAAAAATGTAACAGGTTCCACATTATTTCCGTTAAAATTGTGCTCTGTAGATGGGTGGAGAATACGAAGGTAATTGAAAGAGCACTGCAGAGGTTACCTTACTTAAAAGGATGCATTGAAGCAGTCAACCAGACTCCCCAGACACAACTTACTGAGTAATAATTTTCAGACTGTAAAGACATTTTTGACTGATAAGTTACGAGCGCGTTCTTCTGTTCTGTTCTGCTCAAAAGGTTTCCCTTCGCGACGATGAGGGGCGCATTAGATGTGATACAGACAGGCAGGTGAAAGAACCCGTCCTGTGAAGAGAATGAAGAATGTATGCACACCAGTATGGCACTGAATACCCGTAAGCCCAGGTACTGGGATTAATCGAATGCCTGAAAGACGAATCAATGACCAGCGAAATGACCTTAAGGGTGCTTCACTGCGGAAAAAGAAAAACGCCCGACACAAGAGTGAAACCCAATACTGTTGACCTTCGATCAACACTCGATGAAGTTGAGAAATGGAGTTGCGAAACTATGCGCAACAGCCAACCGAAATTTTGACTATACCAGATCTCAACCGCGAGTGAAATAACACGAATTACCTCAACGCAATGCTGTAACAAAATAATGAAATAGCACACAAAAAATATAACCTGCAGTTAGTATGTATTTACTTTTCAGTTGAAATACCCTCGAATAAAAGAGGATAAAATATTTTTATACATAACTTACTATATTAAAGATAAATGAACTTGAAATGCTTTTGTTTTATCACAAATATTCAAACTGATATGTTAAAATTAATTTTTCACCCACTTCGCTCCAAACACTGATTTTTCTTTCTTAAATCTACTACTGTTGGAAGGAGCGATAATTCGTACAATGTTCTGCATTATCTAAATAGAATGTGTTTTGCTTGCATAAAAAGAACAATATTAAAACGTTAATTACAATTAACTAACTAACTCTATGGCTTATGGAACTCACAAGTTCATCGCTGCAGTAACAAACGTTTGCCATTGGATTATATCCTGGGCAATATCAAGCCAGTTTTCATCACGAACACCTAAAGCTCGAAGATCTCTTCTAATATTGTCCTCCCAACGACGTCTCGATCTTCCTAATGGTCCCCTTCTATCCGGCCTTCCAACCAGAATAGAATATAAATTTAGTTTTTTCACCATCTGAGCTACACGACCTGCCCACCTTAGTCGTCGCGATTTCATTACTTTTACATCTGGTGAATCGTACAGTCCGTGGAGTTCATCATTATACAGTCTCCTCCAGTCATCTCGTCCCGTTTCGGCCCGTATACCTTTCTCAAAACCTTATTTTCAAATACAAGTAATTTATGTTCATCTGCTAGGGTCGTACTCAAACTTTCGCAACCGTAAAGTATTACCGGCAGAATAACCGTTCTGTATATTTTCAATTTCAATTTCCTTGATATGTTAGAAGTTTTTGGACTGAATAGAAACATGCGTTCCCCGATACTAAGTGACTTTTTATTTCTTCCGTGACCTCATTTTTGCTTGTTATGTATGCTCCCAAGTATTTAAATTTGTTTACTTTATGACCTCATCCCTAATTCTTATGTTTTTACTTCCTTCATTCCCTGTGTTTCGGCATGTTATCATATATTTTGTTTTCTCTGTTTACCTGTAGACCTATCTCATGGCACGCTTCTACCAAGACATCAATGTTACTTTGTAGTGCATCTATATCGTCCCCTATTAAATCTACATCATCGCGTATACAAACAGTTGATTCAAACCATTCAATGATAGTGCCTTTTTTTCCCCCCTTTAATTTTTAAAATCGCATATTCTAACGCAAAGTTAAAAGATAGTGGGGACAAGGCATCACCACTACTTGTCATTCCCAATACATTTTTCAAGAAATCGCCCCAGAGGAAGTGGACATGGGAAGGCCCAAATGGGACCAAAAACGAAATAGACTACGTTCTATCGAATGACAAGGATATTCTGCAAGACTTGTTTGTTCTGAACAGTTTCAAAGTCTCGATTGATCATTGGATGGTGAGATGTAAGCTGAAACTAAATACTAGACTTG
>JAGDQP010057919.1:0-12651 GCA_022664845.1 Lepisma saccharinum
AGACAATATTTCATCTCAGCGACCACAAAGAGAAAATAAACAACCCAGTTGGATGACAAGTGGTGAGTTTTTTATTGGTGTTGCGTACTCCGCCTTAACAAGCGCCGATGATCCTGTTACATTTGAACAAGCAATTAATTCAGAAAATAAATCTCAATGGATTTCTGCTATGAAAGAAGAAATAGAAGCATTAAATGAAAATAAAACGTGGGATTTAGTTGAATGTTCTAACAATGTGAAATTAATTGACAATCGGTGGGTTTATCGCACAAAATTAAATGAAGATGGAACAGTAGAACGTTTTCGTGCAAGACTTGTTGCAAGAGGTCATATTCAAGAAAAGGGGATCGATTTCAAATAAACTTTTAGTCCTGTAGTGCGTTACGAAACGATAAGAACTCTCATTGCAGTTGCAGCAAAAGAAAATTTGCATGTTTACAATTCTGATGGTAACCTCGCGTCCTGACATAGCCTTTGCAGTGTCAAAAGCTGCTAGAGCGATGCAACAGCCTAGTGAAGCGGATTGGAATGCATTAAAGAAGATTTTAAGATACTTAAAAGGAACATCAAACTTTAGTATCTTATACAAGAGAAGCAAGGAAGCAGATTCAACTTTGTGTGGATACAGTGACGCAGATTATGCTGGTGATGTGAAGACGAGAAGATCTACCAGTGGTGTATTAATTGTTTTCTGGTGCAGCGATTTCATGGAAATTCAAACTTCAATCAACTGTGGCATTATCGACAACTGAAGCTGAATTTGTGTCAGCGTCGGAAACAGCGAAAGAAATTTTGTGGTTATCGAGATTGTTGAGTGAATTAAGTGCAATCGGAAAAGATGATATACCTGTGATTATGGTAGATAACATTAGTGCTATTAAGCTCGCGAAAAAATCCCGAGTTTCACAAGAGAAGTAAACATATTGAAATCAAACAGTGTTTTGTGCGTCAGTGTTGTGAAGAAAGAAATTGCAAGTGCTATACGTTGAATCTGAGAAACAAATTGCTGATATATTAACAAAGCCTCTTGAAAAATCTAGATTTACCATGCTCCGTCACATTATGGGGGTTTGTGTGTAAAATTACATATAAGAGAGGAGGAGGTAGCATAAATTTATTCTTTTGGAGGAAGTGTTGAGGCGAAAAGAATAAATTGATCTTGTTGTTGGTGACAACTATTGTGAGATTTAATAAGTATATGAATGGTAGCATTACTGCTGATATATAATCTTGTCTCGCAGTATGATCGTCTTTTGTTTAGTTTTAAGGGTTCGAGGACAATATGGCTGAGATCAGTCAGAAGCGTATTTCGTGTTGCAGTTAATGTTTTTTGTGCACCAAAAGTATTCTTGTTTTAGTTCTTATCACACATAATATTTAAATATATGGGACTCAAAGTTTTTGTGTCTTTCACTGCGACAACCCGATCTCTGCTAATTAAAAATTTAACACACTACAACGTATTTAATGAAGCCACACACTAACAAAAATGAAGGCAAATGCTTCCACATTTGCAATATCCAGAGAAACCTAGAATCACTTAAAGACAGTTTTTTGTTCTTCCATGCCGTCACAGGATGTGACATGACTTCTGCTATATTCAACAAAGGAAAACAGAGCGCATTCAAAATTCTTCAGAAGGACCAAGAACTCTCCAAAGCAGTTACAGCGTTCAACAACTCTGATCTAGATCCCAAAACAATAATTGAGGTAGGAGAAAGATTTCTTGTGAGGTTATATGGAGGAAAGAACATGAGCTCAGATATAATTTGTACAATAAAACAGTAGCTAGGAAACTATCTTCATCATTCAATTTAGCAACGTTACCTCCAACAAGTGCAGCTGCTTCCCAACACTGTCTTTGTGTTTACCTTCAAGTACAGCAATGGTTAGGGAATAATTTAGAACCAACGGAATGGGGGTGGCACTCAAGGGAAGGTAAATTGTTTCCATTGACAACAAACTTACCGGCTGTTCCTGAAAATCTGCTCAACCTGATATCGTGCCAGCGCAAGATCACAACACAGAAAGACTGGCGATAAATGCGAATGCAGAAAGGTCGGACTCGTGTGTTCCAAATTTTGTTACTACTGTGAAGGATATGGTTGTTCCAACATGCCAGTTGCTGATGATTCTGAAGATGATGACGCCTTTTTTAATAGAAGAAAGAAATAGGAGGCGAATCATTCTGAAGGTTATTACAGGTAAGTTAAATTATTTTACTATCAACATTCTTCAACATTTGCTGTTTAAAATAGTGAAAACACGACTGACCTAGCTTTAAATTAACGAAAGTTATTAGAGAAAAAGGAGAGTAAGTGTTGCGAGCCCGGCTGCCATCTTCGTCCGCCATTTTGGGGGTGAAGCGAACATGGGATTTTATGGGACTTTTGGAATTTCATTTGAGAGGCCACAAAGAGTAAATCCTGAAAAAAATTAGCTTTTTATAAATTATTTTAGCTCGCAACCCCATATTTACTGGGCTATTTGGCTCGTGAACTTGTGGACGGAGAGCATGCACTTGCACGTGACTAATTCTTTGTCGGGATTGGAATGCAGGTCTTAAATGGGTTTGGAAAGAAATACTGTGACTCATGTTCCAGAACACAGCCAATTTTGATTAGTTTGTGTTAGTGGACAGTGTTGTATTGTTTGGATGCAGGACAGTATGTTTATAGGTCGTTTGTGTGTATGTATGTGTGAATTGACAAAGAATGGATCGTTGGCTAAAATCAGGTTCGCTAAAACGCGGAAACAGAGAAAAAAGTGACGCTATAGAAGAAAAAAGGACTTAAAAGAAAATTCGCAAATATTGGGATAAATATTTAGAGATGGGATTTACTGTACTAGAAGCAAACGGTGATGAAAAACCGCAGTGCGTTTTTTGTGGTGAGGTGTTATCGAATGAGTGCATGAAACCATCGAAACTGCAAAGACAGTTTGAAAGTAAACATTCTGATTTGCTTAAAAAAACGATTGAGTAATTTAAAAATAGAGTTACAGAACTTAGTGGTTCAAAAAGATGTGAGGCAGATCTTCGGTTTAAAGTGTCTTCGATTAATCATGACATTTCCAAGATAGCGTCTGAGAGAAATACCAACCATCACATTGATTGAAATTGTGCACCTCCGTGATTCATACATTTATTATTATGTAAACTTGGTTAACTTAATAAATTTTAATTTTTCTAGAAAAATCCATTTTGTATATCCGACTGATAGGCTACTGCAGTATAGTATTGTATACGTATTAGATTTACTTAATTATTTATTTGTAACATCTCCAAATAGAGCTCGAAAGACATTTTACATAGCAACTCAATAACAACAAGTAAGTGGTCTTAGTCTTAAATTAACGTATCATTCCGGAATTTGCCAGGTGAAGTTGAGAAAACCGGGGAAAGCGTCAGGCAAGTAGTCCGGTCCCGGGGTCGAACTAAGTAAGGACCTCCTGATTACGGAGCGGGCATCATACGTACCATGGCTCCACACCTCTCGTATATTAAAAAGAAACATGAACATTTTAAACCCTCCACCACTCCAAAGGAAAACAAGAGCAACATCAAAGCGCGTGCGCGCGCACACACACACACACTTTGTATAATGCAAGGCGGTCTTTTAAATATATTGTAGACTCTAAAGACCGCAGCGTAGAAAAGGTTGGAAAAGGCTGGCCTAGACCATTGTAAATAGGCTTAGTAGAGTCACGGGAATATGTACTGCGGGAGTCTAGCAATGATTTAGTCTATGGCCTAGCATTTAGTTTATAATTAACTTGTATTTATGGACTAGATAGGTGCCCTTTACACTAAGCCTGCCGCATCTATTTCTCAGACATATCACTGCTTAATCATAACTGCTTGTCTGGCCCGTAAATATAATTAAAATAAAAGCTAAGTCCGCAGTACATATTTCCGTGACTGTACAAAATCGCGATGGAAGATGTCCGTAGTAATGCATGTGAATAACGGTGATTTTTTGTTCTTTCGTTCCCCTGAAAAAAATTTCGCTATGGCACTTACATCGTTTTCCGTACCAGAAGATGTCAGGAATACGATATATACAAGGGATCTTTAAACGTTGTTCTCCAGTACTTTACGGGACGAAAGGAACCCTTTCAAAGCGTTCTCTAGCAGTTGTCAGGCTAGCGTAGGTGATAATACGTTGCATCGCTGGTCGGGAGGTTGGAGGTTCAATTCACACCGAGGTCATGTTTTTTTTTCTATTTTTCATTTATAAGTACAATACTTTTTCCTTACCACATATACTTACGAATAAATGGTCCTTTTCCTTCTTTCTACATTACAAACATTTTATTTCGTTGTTTACATGTTCAAAAGACAATAATTTCATCTGGATAGAAGCAAATTATCTAAAAAAAAAATACATTTCCATCGAAAAGAGCTACCATAGATACCCATCTATTTTCGAGCGGAAATTTCACATCTTTTTTCCGACCTATTTACGGTCTTAAGGAATCCAAGGTTCATATCGTGATAGGCTATGGTAAAAACTGAGGCCAATGCCTAAGTTGAAGGTACCATCCCGGTATTTGTCCGGTCTGACGGAGGAAAAAAACTTGGAAAAACTCAACCACGATGGTCAGCCGCTGGTATCAAACTCAGGACCTGCCTAATATCAGTCCAACGATCTACTGACTGAACTACGGCCGCTCGATCTACAGTTCTATGTGTTCTTTTCATTATATACCTAAGGATCGTATAAACTGTATTTTTCTTGCTAAACTTTCCCCAAAAGCGTATCCATCACCAAGGCGTTATTTGAAGGTTGAAAAGGGGGGAAATTCTCTGGCACTTTACTTACCTTTTTTCTTGTAGGCAGGGAAAACGTTTTTCACAAAATATTTACAAAATAATTCTTTCGTTCGTCCATATTGTATCTGACAACTTTCGACAAAGCAAGATTTGTTTTATGGAAACTTGATTCCATATCATTATCAGTTTTCTCGATGCATTGTTCAGTGAGCTCTACTTAATAACGCTGGAGTGCTCGATAGATGAAAGAAGTTCAAAACCAGAGAAAACAGTTAAACTCGATTGTCTGTTTTCAGTCTAATTCAATATGGACCAAATGTTCAGTTCTAACTTAGTTTTTTAAGGTTATTATCGCCGTGTGACCAGTTTTTAAATGTATATATTAACGCTTAAGTTATGAGCAGTGACGATATCCGGGTAAAAGAAAAATAGGGGGATCTAATTTTTCATTTGAAAAAATAAATCGGAGGCTGCAAGTTTGACATATGCATAAAATAAGGAATACTGATAAACCTGGGGGGCGACATGAGGTGCTAAGGTTGATTTAGAGTGCTTCAGCTGGCCGACAATAGGAACGCTCATGAATTCTATATACCTAAAGCCGGACACAATAATATATTTAATATATATTACTATTCGTATTGTTTATGATGTAAAGTCAAAACGGAACATTTCAAAACATAAAAAAAAATTGTCTTTAAACTATTAAAAAAACGACAGAGTTTTACCGTAAATTCTAGGACATTTTTCTTAATTCTCGAATAACATTTCCGGCAACTTCTAAACTGACCAGGGGAGCCAGATACTTATTATTTTCCCCGGTACATAATGTCACTTTCGATAGCTGATAAAACTTTAATATCAAGTTAAAGGGGTCCAAAAACTGGAAATAATCTTTTACAGACTATTTTTTTTTTATGATACAGGTCTTGTTTTAATTATATTTATGAGAAAATGCCCGACCACTCGTGTATGTCCGACGACCGGTTCCTTTACCCTATTTGAATTTAGGTATTCAATGTAATTGTCTCAGTTCCTGTATCTAACCAAAAAAAACTCGTGTATAATACATACGTACCTCGTATTTGTCTTTTTAAGTGCTGATTTCTCACTGAAAACCACGAATGCGATCCACTTTTATCTGGCAGAGGATGGGCTTTTTTCCAATTCCCGCAGGCAAACTCGTAGAAATTTACACATGGATCAGCACTCGTGTTCATTGATGCCATTAAATTCGCCGCTGTAAGGAACAAAATCATAATCAAATTCATTTTTTCTGTTGTAATAATTTAAGGTTTGCGTGCAATCAAAATTTAACTTATTTTTACGGTACAGTAAACCCTCAATTTAGCGGACTAATAAAGGCTAAGAGATGCTTGTTAAATCTCGATTTTTAAATCATAATACAGTGGAACCTTGATATATCGAACCTCAAGGAAAACGAGAAAAACTTCGAATTATCGAGGATTTCGATATACCGAGGTTCGAATTATCAAGGTTGATTTCTGATTGACTGCGATATACAGAGGTTCACAACAACAAAATCAACGCTTATTCGATGTGTCTTTCATCACTAATTTGATGTAATTAAAGGGTACTGTACTGGACTGGACTCGGACTAACTGATGACAACGGGGGCGGGATGTTGCATGCGATAACAACTGTAAACAACGGTGGGAGTTACAGATTACAAAAATGAACGATTGTCGTTCAAAGAATGAACTGAGTTTCGTCTAAATACAGTCTAGTATTATAGATTTTATCAAAACAACTTCGATAGACAGAGGTTTTCCAATCAAACCTTCGATATATAGAGGTGCGGTGCCAAGCCAAGCAAGTATAAAAAATCAAAATATCGAGGTCTTCTTGACCAGTCATCGATATATAAAGGTAAAAATACACATGGGAGTGATAGGAGGTTCAAGGGGAATGGAAGAACTTCGATTTATCAAGGAATTCGATATATCGAGGTTCCACTCTATCTGTAACATTATATTGCAATTTTATCAATATACCAGGTGTATGCATAAGTAGTTTCCGGTTTACCTAAGAGATGGCGCCAGCGAAAAGTACGCAGCGTATTCATTTGACACATACGTCATTTTGTTCGTCTGACATTAAACTACAAACACACACAAGTTGAGTCCGCCAAACACTAGCGTCTTTGTTTTATCGTTCAGTGATCATGTCGAAGTTTGTGCCTGAAAAAGAACATTTGCGGCACGCATTGCTTTTCTTATTTAATCAAAAGAAAAAGGCTGTTGAAAGTCATCGTGTGCTGGTAGAAACATATGGTGAACACGCTCCGTCGATTAGAACATATGAGACATGGTTTCGACAATTTATAAGTGGTGATTTCAATGTGAAAGACAGTGCGCGCTCTGGTAGACCACAAAAGTGCGAAAACGAGCAATTGCAGGTGTTATTGGAGGATTACCCAACTCAAACTAAACAGCAATTGGCAAAGGCATTAAATGTGTCACAAGAAACAATCAGCAGAAGTTTACGAGCAATGGGGAAGATCAATAAACTGGGTAAATGGGTCCCACACGATTTGAATGAACGTCAAATGGAAAATCGCAAAGTCACGTGTGAAATGCTGCTTCAACGCCACGAAAGACAATCCTTTTTTATCGAATTGTGACGGGTGACGAAAAATGGATTTATTTTGAAAACCCGAAGCGGAAAAAATCGTGGCTTTCACCTGGCGAAGCCGGTCCTTCAACACCAAGGCCAAATCGCTTCGGCAAGAAGACCATGCTTTGTGTCTGGTGGGACCAGAGCGGTATTGTGTATTATGAACTCTTGAAGCCCGGCAAAACCGTTAATGCACAATGCTATGGCCAACAAATGATTAATTTAAATCACGCATTGATCGAAAGACGACCGGAATGGGCCCGAAGACATGGCAAAGTGATTGTGTTACACGACAATGCGCCGTCTCACACAGCAAAACCAGTGAAAGACACCTTGAAATCGCTTGGATGGGACATCCTACCGCACTCGCCGTACTCCCCAGACCTTGCGCCATCTGACTATCACCTCTTCGCATCAATGGGGCACGCGCTCGCAGAGCAGCACTTCAGCAATTTCGAAGACGTTGGAAAATGGCTCGACGAATGGTTTGCCGCAAAAGACAAGCAGTTTTTCTGGCATGGTATGCATCAATTACCTGAAAGATGGGCGAATGTGTAGAAGCCGATGGCCAATATTTTGAATTAAACAAAATTAATTTCCCTTGACAATTACGTGTTTTCTTTACCAAAAAAAAAACGGCAAAAACTTATGCATACACCTGGTAAGCACTATGATAAAAATTATTTTACACACACTTTTAGATAAACTTTTTAATATTAGTTTTTTGTGTATTTCTGATAAAGTTACAAATCGGTAACACTGACACAATTAATTACTTGATACCTTTGTCCGTTAAATCAAGGGTTTACTGTATATTAAATGATCATTCATACTACTTCTGTTCACCTTAGATTGAATAATAGTAAGCAAACTTAAAAAAAAGACATTACATTTAATCTTTTAAATATGTATCAAGATATATAATTAACCAAAGATGTTAGATGATTAATTCTGCAAGCGTAATGCAATCGTTTATTTATTTTAATTTTTCATATTGTTTCTGTTTCTTTATGTGAACATACATCTGTACTATGTAAATTAGGAGATTTTACATAAGTGGAACAAAACGAAAGTGCACATGTATTATAGAAAAAAGTAACATGACCAGGACTTGACCCGCGGACCTTTCCCATGGGAAGTGCTGCTTCTTCCATTACTCCACGAGCGTTAAGAATCGTGATTCCAGCACTAAGCCTCTCGAAGATATCTTTCTCAGAGACTTCAGACTTAGTTCTCGCTAGCAAGGAGACTATACAGCGCAGGTAGGTAAAATTTACGGGTTGCAGATGGCTTTTGAAGCCCTTTAAAAGGAACCTAGTCTAACTCAGAAGTAAGACTATCATGTTCGGGTAACTTCCTGGTGAGATTTACAGGGGTTCAGACGGATAAACAGACAGGTTAAATCTGTACAGCTGTCTCTTATCTGATAATATGTAAGAAAATGTGTTCTTCCAAAGCACCTCAACCTAAAGGTTCCACTTCATTAGCTTAGGTTGATGCCACAACAAGATAGCCGTATTTCACAGTTTGATAACTAAATCATATCCTGGGCAGAAGCTAAAATCCATCCGAGAATCGTCAATTCAATATCGAAAACTAAAGAGTAAGCTGCTACTTATCACACCAAGGTATTACATTAGCTTATGTCGGGTCGGATCTTTCCGAACGAAATAAGCCACAGGTCATGAATCGGAATCATGATAATGTTGCGTTATAGTGACATGTTTATTTCCATATGACCATTATTTTGCTACAAAATTCACGGACAGTACGTCGAGTGAGCGATAGCGAATGAAGACGGATTAGAAAAAGTCAGGTTAGATTTTTTATTATACGCGATGCATATCACCTGTGACTGCTCTATTATGATGGTTCCAAATGGTACGCCTGACGTATACTAAAGAGAAGCCCAAGCGAATATATCTTCATAAAATGAAAGCCATATTTCGTAGTCTTAATATATTAAATTTACTTTCACCAATTATTCATAGTGACACATAACTGCTATGGTGCATTCAATAGATTTACATTCAAGATTCAGCCTTAACCTCATAAGCATAGGTAAAGCTTCATATTCCTGTTTCAGTACCATATAGTTCCTTAGATATAATCTCCAAACACAACTTCAAAATCCGAGGCTTTCAACTTGATAATTAAACCGACGACATATTCAAATCAAATGCTTGATTCTTGATTGTTTAGGTTGCGAAAGCTTTGTAGCATTCAAAGGGCTCCGTTTACAGAATTTTTAGAGAGACAATAGATGGACACTCTGTCTGGTACTGAAGTATCTTTTGAAGAGTCACTTACTGATCACACTGTATAGTTTCACTGATTACCCCCCTTTTTTAGAATCACTTTGAGAACATCCTGTATATTATTAACTGTCAATACTATTGAGCTCTATGTAAACGATACGATACTGGAGTGACTACTTAGTGTTGAAAGATAGACGCCAGAGCTATTATTTAAACTCGTTTGTCCACTTCCAGTCTAATCCAACGTGGACCAAATTTTCAGTCCTAACTCAGTTTTATATGCTTTTTATCGCTGTGTGGCCCGATTTTTGATTTAAGTGTTAATTCATGACTTATTCATGTAAGAGTATATCGTACTCTGCATGGAATAGAAAATACTGCAAATAATATTTACATTTTTTTGCCAGAATTAAGACAAATAAAAAAACGGGCAACACAGCGTTATTATGCGTAAAAAACTGAGTTAGAACCGTAAATTTGGTTCATATTGGTTTAGACTGGAAGTGGACAAACGAGATTAAGTGTGCTCTTCGCTCCCTGGCTTCATATATTCCTGAAAATTTCAATGGCTGCAGTCCAGTATCGAGTTTTGATAGAGGTCATTGGTCAATAGTCAATACCCAGTGAGGCTGTTTCTTGGAGTTTTGGTTATATTAAATCAGGTATAGTCATTATTATTATTACGAATATTTTTCTATAGCGACATATTGGTTTGTTCAATGCAATGCATCGTCCTCTACTTAATGATACTGGAGTGACTGTTCAGTGTTGAAAGATAGAGTCTAGAGCAAATATTTAAATTCGTTTGTTCACTTTCAGTCTAATCCAATGTGGACCAAATTTTCAGTTATAACTCAGTTTTATATGCTTCTTATCACCGTGAGGCTCGTTTTTTATTTAAGTCTTAATTCTTGAGTTATTCATATAATAATATACCGCACTCTGCATATAAAAGAAAATAATGCAAATAATACTTTCTTTAATTAAAAAAAAACGATATCGAGCTTAATAAGCTGAGTAACAACCAAAAATTTGGTCCATATTGGTTTAGACAAAGTGAACAAACGAGATTGTTCTCTCCGCTCACTGGCTTCATGTATTCATGAAATTTTCAATGGCAGCAGTCAGTCCAGTATCGCATTTAGATAGAGGTCATTGATTTCCACTAGCAATAAGTCTCCATTTGTCTAATCAAGTAAACTTGGTGTAGAAGATACTTTCATATTCCAGTGGAACAATTCGTTATTTTTCTACGCTCTTTGCATGCTGAGAATTGTTTATCATTTTTGACACATGTTTCTTTTAGTTCATGACATTGGGAGTTGTATCTGTTCTGCATGTATTCCGAAATACTTAATGTAATTGCAACAATCCTTTAAATGCATAAGCAGAAAGACTATTAATCATGCTTTATAGTCGATAACATAGAGTTCAAGAAACCTTGTTAGGTGATTTCATACTTTAAGAACTGAATAAACAAAGGAGTAACGAACTTACAAATGAGTAGGTCTATAAATAAAATATAAAAATCTCCTGTTTTCCATCCTAGAATCAGAAGGAAATATATTTCGTGATGTGAGGCTATACTGGTATATTTTTGGTCAGTAATTTTTATTATTGAACACTAGAAAATGTGTGCTTGAAGGTCGTAAATAAAATTTAATTAAAACAAAATCACTAGGAAATATGCAGACGATATACAGTAGCTGACTTGTACAAGTTTACATTATTATCTGGCTAAGAAAAAGATGTATTCATTTTATTGCCAAATATTAATAATATATAAGTAAATAAATAAAATTAAAAATAAAATATACCGACGTCACAATGCAATAAAATTTCTGTTTTCTAAAGTTTGTACAGGCACAATTGGTAACTTTCATGGTGAGTCCACAGTAGGCTAAATTTCTGTGCGTGCACTTGTTCGTGGGAACTGTCTCAGAACAGCGAAATCTTTGGTCGTTTCTTTTGCTACTCAGAACTTTGAAAACAGAAAATAAGACGAAGAGAATTTATACGCGTCATTACTTACTGCACAAACTAGTATGTTTGTTGGCACAATAGTACGTTTAAATACAAGAAAAAAAAATCTTCTAAAATACCCGAAATGAATGCTGTCTTAATCAATGTGCAATGTTACCGTTATCACTTTTATAGAGTTGTCAAATACTGGGAACTATACGTTCAGGGTATATATATATATATATATTCTACCAACAGTTTATTATCTGGAAAATGATTGAAGAATATTTTTATAAATGTGTTCTTTTATATACTGGAAAGACTTTTAAAGTACTGTTTGAAGAGTTTGCTTCAGTGTGTTTGGAGTAAAAAAAAAAATACATACACGTGTTTTATCAACATGCATAAAGATACTTTCCATAAACCTATGTTTAGCAACATTAGGCCATTTTGAAGTTTATCAACACACAATTTCCCTGTTGTATCCCAGAAAGCTGTTGAACATAATTTTAGTTGTCGGTGTGAATCTGGCAACGCTGTGAACGGTGATAATAGTACATTAGAAATTGATTGAGACGGCATATAACAATAATTTCTGCTTCTTTCAGACATTTTAGGGATATAAAGCTATTGTAGTGTACTGTGCCGACATATATACTGTAACATATTCGTGTCTCAACTTATCTCTTGTATTCAAATAAATCTATGTCTGGTCTTACCTGCATCAATACACGATCTTGTTTCACAATTGTTCGCCTTTGTACTGAGTCTATTCACTTTTCTTGCACTGGAATCAACTGAAAATAAATATTAAAAGGTAGAATATCATAAGTGTTACAATTCAGTTTCTCTGCTCTTACAACCATATTTATATACAGAAAGATTCAATAAGTCCAAACCAGGGTCATAGTTCGGAGAATATTTGACACGGCTTTCAAACAAAAATTGAGATAGCATAAGTGCATATCCAGAATTGAATTATGATATTAAGAAACCAGTGACGTTCAGGAAGTATCTCTA
>JAGDQP010057920.1:1335-12651 GCA_022664845.1 Lepisma saccharinum
CAAAATGAAACAGTGAAGTTGCATTTTCAAACTATGTTTTTGTAAAATAGAAGTATCATTTTGTATCTCAGGGTATTGATCTTATCTATGATTTTATAAAAGAAAACACTCATCTTATATAGGTAAAATTGATTTTACATTTTTGAAGTATGATTTGCAAACACTTGGTTTGCATTTTCAAAGTATGCTTTCCTAGAATGAAAATATTCTTTTGAGAAAAAGGACACTGATCTTATAAAATAAAGCCCTGATTTTGTAAAATGAAACAGTGAAGTTGGATTTTCTAACTTTGCTTTTCAAAAATGAAATTATAAATTTGTAAAACAAACTAATGAAATTATAAATTTGTAAAACAAACTAATGATCTTATAAAAGAAAAAACATATTTTTAAAATGAAACAGTGATTTTTAATTTCAAACCTATGACTTTGTAAAATGAGAATATGATTTTATAAGAGAAAACACTCATCTTGTAATGAAAACACGGATTTTACATTTCTAAGTATGATTTTGTTAAACGAAACTCTACTCTCTGATGTTCAAACTATGCTTTCTTAAAATAAAATCATGATATTATAAAAGAGGTCGCAGATTTTTTAAAATCAAGCAGTGGTGCTGCATTTTCAACCTATGCTTTTCTAAAATTAAGGTATGATTTTGTAAAACAAATAATTGATCTTATAACTGAAGACAATGATTTTTTAACATGAAAATGTGATTTTGTATTTCTACTTTGATTTTGTAAAATAAAGCAGTCATTTTGCATTTTCAAACTATGCTTTTGTAAAAGCAATCCTTGGATCTTATATAAGAAATCACTGATTTTGCATTTTCAAGCTGTGATCTTACAAAACTGAACTACATTTGTAAAACAATGTTCAGATCTTATAATAAATACCCTCATTTATCTTTTTCAAACTACGATCTTGGAAAACAGTGATTTTGTATTTTTTATACTATGATTTTAAAAATTCAAAGTTAGGTTTTAAATAAACCTAATATTATATAATATTATGCTTATTTTGTGAAATGAAACTGATTTTCCAGAAGAAAACATTGATTTTATGAAGGAGACATTGATTTTACATTTTTCAATCTATCATCTTTTAAAAGAAAACACTAAAATATAGTAAAATTATATATTATACTGTAAAATGGAAACTATTATATAGTAAAATTGAACTTTCATTTTGTAAAAGATAGCACTGATCCTATAAAAGAATATACTGATTTTGCATTTTGAAACTATGATCTTATAAAAGAGAACACTGATTTTACAGTTTCGAACTATGAATTTCTAAAATGAAACACTTGTTTATACATTTTCAATCTATGATCGTATAAAGGGAAATGCTGATTTTACATTATCAAATGATGATTTTGTAAAATGACACCTATTTTACAGTTATAAACTATGGTTTTATAAATTATAACTATGATTTTATAAAAGAAAAGACTGATCTCGTAAAGAAAAGTCTAATTACACATATTCACAGTATATTTTTGTAATCTTAAACGCTTTTCTTGCATTTCCAAACTATGCTTTCGAAAAATTAACGTATGATTTTGTGAAGGTACTATTGAAATTATAAAACAAAAAAAAATAGTTTGTAAAATCAAACAGTGTTTTTTATTTTGAACCTATGACTCTGTAAAATGAAATTACGATTTTATAAAAGAAAACACTCATCTATAAAAAAACAGTTTTTTCATTCAAAGTACGATTTTGTAGAATGAACCAGCGAATTTGCGTTTCAAAACTATGTTTACCTAGAATGAAAGTATGATTTTGTAAATCAAACTATTGTTCTTATAAAAGAAAAAACTGATTTTGTAAAACGAAATACCGATTCTTGATTTTCAATTGATGACTTTGTAAATTAAACTCTGATTTTGTAAAGACACGCATCTTACAATGGAAACTATGATTTTACATTTTCAAAGTATGATTTTGAAAAATGAATCACTGGTTTGGCATGTTCAAACTATGCTTTTGTAAAATGAAAGTATAATTTTGTAAAACATACTATTGATATAAAAGAAGAAAATGATTTTGTAAAATGAAACGTGACTTTTCAATTTCAACCTATGACTCTAAAATGAAATTATGATTTTATTGAAGAAAACATTCATCTTATAAAGAACGTATACTGATTTAAATTTTCAAAGTAATTTTGTAAATTGAGACACTAATTTTGCATTTTCAAACTGTTTTCCTAAATCGAAAGTATGATTTTATGAAAACAACCACTGATCATTTAAGAGAAATGTCTGATTTTGTAAAATAAAACAGTGATTTGGATTTTCAAATTAAGCTTTTCTAACATGAAACAGTGATGTTTCATTTTCAAGCTAAGCTTTTGTGAAATGAAAGTTTTATTTTGTAAAACGATCCAGTAATCTTATAAAACAAAACACTGATTATGCATTTTCAACCTATGATCTTGCAAAACGGAAGCACATGTGTAACGTAGAGTAATTTAAATCTAATTATCTTATAAAGACACTCTGGTTTTGCAGTTTCAAATATTGATCTTGGAAAACAGTGAATTTGTACTTTTAAACTATGCCTTAATAAAATGTGTCATTTTTGTAAAATAATCTACAGGTCTTATAAACTAAAAACACAAATTTTACATTTTGAAGCTGTTTTTATAATATGAAATTTTGCTTTTCTAAAACAAATGTTAAGAAATACAGTGCTTATTTTGTCAAATGAAACTTTTCGCAGAAGAAAACATTGATTTAAATTTTTCAAACTATCATTACATGAAAGAAAACACTACTTTTACATTTCTAAAGCATTATTTTGTAAAATGGAACGTTCATCTTGTAAAAGGAAACACTGATTTTATAAAAGAAAACACTGGTTTCACATTTTCAAACTATGATCTTATAAAAGAGAACACAGATTTTACATTTTCAAACTATGATCTTCTAAAATGAAAAACATTTTTTACATTTTCTATCTATGATCTTATAAAAGAAAACACTGATTTTAGTTCCAAATTATGATTTTGTAGAAAGACGCTGGTTTTCATTCTTACACTGTGCTTTCCTAAAACGAATGTATATTGTTAAACAAACGATTGATTTTATAAATGAAAAATACTGATTTAGTAAAATGAAGCAGTGATTTTTCATTTTCAAACTTTGATTTTCTAAAATTAAACTATGATTTCGTAAAAAACTCTCTTCTGGTAAAGAAAACTCGGACTATATAATTTCAAAGAATGACTTTGTAAAATGAAACACTGGTTTTGCATTTTCAAACTATGCTTTTCTAAAATGGAAGTATAATTTTGTAATCCGGGTTGTAAGAATCAAGTGGTACTTGGGCATGGCAGGCCTTAATTTTATTAAAGAGGTTGGTAGGCGAATATAGATCGTTTCGGGTGATGCCCGCGCGACCACCTTTCTAATTCAACGCAACAGTATCGAAATTCAACTAGGGAATGTATCTTCTATTCTTGGTGCGTTGCCTTCCGGGAACCCATTAGATGAGATTTTCCTGCTTTATATTTGTTATTAAATATTTTATTCAAACTTTGTTTAAAAAAGTAACAGTAAAATTGTATATAATTGTATTCAATATTATTATGAATTGTTCAAAACGATAGAACGTTACTGCACATAATCAGATTATATTTTATGTCATCGTTTCATCATTTTAATAAATTAATTTATAATTTTTAAATTTAAAACTTAAAAAGAGATCACTGATTTAAATTTTCAAAGTTATTTTGTAAATTAAGACACTAATTTTGCATTTTAAAACTGTTTTCCTTAATCGAAAGTATGATTTTGTGAAAACAACCACTGATCATTTAAGAGAAAACCCTGATTTTGTAAAATGAAACAGTGATTTGGATTTTTAAACTATGCTTTTCTAAAATGAAACAGTGATTTTTCATTTCGAAGCTATGTTTCTGTAAAATCAATCCAGTGATCTTATAAAACAAAACACTGATTTTGCAATTTTAAACCATGATCTTGGAAAACACTGAATTTGCATTTTTAAGCAATGACTTAGTAAAATGAAATTGTCAATTTGTAAAATAATTGACTCATCTCATAAAGGAAAAACACTGATTTTGCATTTTTAAACTATGCGTTTATAATATGAAAGTTTGCTTTTCTAAAATGAAGCTGATCTTATAAAACACAGTGCTTATTTTGTCAAATGAAACCTTTTACAGAAGAAAACATAGACCTTATAAGGAAATCAATGATTTAACATTTTCACACTATGACCTGATGAAAGGAAACAATAATTTTACATTTCTAAACCATTGTCTTGTAAAATGGAACTTTCTTTTGTAAATTATAACGCTGATCTTAAAAGAGAAAACACTGATTTTACATTTTTAAACTATGATCTTATAAAAGCAAACAGTTATTTTACATTCTCGAATTATGATTTTGTATAACGAAACACTCGCATGATAAAAGAATACTGGTTTTACATTTTCTAAGTATGATTTTAGTATTTTGAAACTATGCTTTTCTTTAAATTCAGGAATGCAGGTGTTCATGTTTTTATGAATCATATTTTCATGTTGGTAAAAGCGCCTGAATATCATTGACAGCTGTTGGATATTTTTCTTACTTCACATTTTTTTTTCATTTTTGCCGCAAAGGCGTCTGGTTCACAGTGACGTAATATGATTGACATTTTTAGATTAATAATAAATAGGCTTTCCTATTGTTAGCAGAGTAAGCTGAATCTTGTTTCAATTAATTTTCTTTGTTGACATTTCTAATGTTTGTAGAGATAGAAGCGTTGAAGGTATTTACCATTTTTCTCTTTTTATATTTATGTTCGGGGAATGTATGTAAAGATGTGGTACAAGCTTAAACTTCTTGATTGAACATGTGCTTCTTATAGAATTAAACAACGGAGGTGTTCAGTGGAATTTATTTTAAGAAAGTCTTTGAATTTAGAAGAGCAAGATGACAGTTGATTGTATATTACTTGAAAGTTTAGCACTTGTGCTATAACTATAATAAAACGTTATTGATAGTGTCTTTATATATCTGTTTGACCCCTTTAATTGATTTACCAGCATTTATTTCGAATGCATCAGTGTAGAAGAAGGCGATGGAGCTTCAGCGAGCAATAATCATAATGATTTTCCTTATTTTGCGCTATATCACACAGTGCTTCCTTATCGTTTAGAAGAAATGTTTATTTCAAACAGGGATGTTGATGATTATTCGAATATGAGCACGGAAGAAAGCTGATAATAAATTTACATTTCCTGATATATCTCACAGTGAATCAGCTGAAGTGTTGAAGTGGAATTTATTTGAAACAGTGAGGATGAGCATCCTATTAAACGTGAGGAGGAGGACAGTGGTGAACTGTGTCGTTCCCCACCTGTAAAAGCAAGAGTATAGTTTACTCCTTGTGTAAACAATATAATTCATGAACGGAACATTTACGAAGCCATTAAAAATTGGGAATTCAAACTTTTCCAAACATATGTCCAGAATGTTATGATAAGGTTATTAATCGACAAAGTCATCATTGTGTTATTTGATCCGTAAATAAAAAAATTGAGATGAACATTAAGAGTGCTGATGGATCCCATTAATCTTTCAGATATTTATAATGCTTATGTTTTGAAATATGAACATTTTGATAATATTCAGTTTTAATATACGTTACGCCTTTAGGTATACCTAAAATGGAGGATATAAGAGGGACAGTAATTCAGAAAGGGATTAATCCAGAACCGGATAGTGAGGGAACTTTAAAGAATTTGGAACATTTAACATGTAAAATAATTAAAATTTTATTTCATGTAAGTAATATACTGATTATAATAAACTTTATGATAGAAAGTATTATAGATTTTCTTAAGAATAATAGAAGAAGAATAATGAATGATTTGTAAGAACTTCTCTATTTAAAATGAATGTTATATTTTGCATTGTGTAATGATTTGAAAATCGTTAATCAGTACACCTAAAGTGCTTACAGTGAAATAAAATTATCTTCCATATTTTATTTTATTTTATTTTATTTAGCACACACTTTATGATTTTTCCTAACTGGTATCTCTTTAATCTATACATGCATAAAAATCTTTTAAGAACTATTTTTCTTATTTTGATTAGCTAATTTTTAATATATTATTTTAAATATACTCTAGCCTTATAATCTCGCCTGTAATTTGATACCGGTTGTTATTTTAGTTAAAATATATATCAAGTTTGCATAAAATTTCCTGAACTGATTTTTAAAATTATTTTAAACTTTGCTCTATTTTCCATTTGATGATTGAATAAACTATTTAATACTAAAGCATATATCAGTAGCTTAGTCTCTGTTCCAAATTTGCTGGTTCTCAACAGAGGTAGAAGAGTGAAAATAAAAGGAAGTTAATATAATCTTAAAAGTCTTCAAACATTAGTGGAAGTTTTTCATTCATTTAAATCTTGAACTATTTATCATTTCATATTGCTCTGTTACGTCATCTCATTTTCTCATACTAAATATCTTCGTATTATGAAGTATCTTTACTTGATAATTCAACTATTTAAAATGTAAATATATACATGTGAAAGAATATTTTAAGAACTATTTTATCTTATTTTGATTAGTTAGTTTTCAGTATACTATTTTAGATATATTTTAGCCTTTCATTGTCGCCTGCAACTGCATAGTGATTATGTGATTTTAGTTAAAATATATGTCAAGAATTAATATCATTTCTTGTACTGATTTTTAAGCCTAATTTAAACTTTTCTCAATTTTTGTATTTGATATCTGACTAAATTGTTTAATACTAGAGCATATGTGACTAGCGTAGTCTTTGTCCATAAAAAGTTATTTCTCAAAAGATGTAGAAGAGTGGAAATGAAAACAAGTTACTAAACTCTTAAGAGTCTATTAACATTATTCAAACTTTTACATTCATTTTAATCCTGTACTATTTATCATTTCATGTCGCTCTGCTAATTGATCTCATTTACTAATACTAAATACCTTCGTATTTTGAAGTATTTTACTTGATAATTAAAAAAATATATTTACAATCTACAAGATTAATACTAAGTGAAGTTCGATAACACTTTCCTTTATTTTCTCGAATTTTACATTTTCATTGTCTTTCCTTTAATTGGAACTACTTCCTCTAAAAGCTAATTGCCTTTGGCGCTCATTTCGCATTCACCATATTTACCGCAATCATATGCAATAATGCAATGCACAGCATATGCATTAATTTGTGTTTTACCGCAACCGTACGCAATAATGCAATGCGCAGTGTATGCATTAATTTGTGTTTGTTGTAAACTTAAGGTATTGTGTAATGCCTTCCCAAGATAGTAAAATAGCATGCAATCCCCGCATAGTACGCCAGTTTCCATTTTGTAATACTATATAATTATTATTATAACACAAAGGCTAAGAACAACTGGTTGAACAACTATTGAATGTTCCGGTGGCGGTGCGGACGGGCAGTGGCGGACCGGTTCGAAAGGTAACGGCTTGGAATCGCAAATGGGCGGGGGGCTCGAACGGGCGGAGTAGGGGCATCGTGGAAGTGTGGCGGCGGCGGGACAGCGGAGTAGGTTGGCGGAGCAAATAGGCGAGGCGGCGTTGACAGACAGGGTGGCGGAAGCGGGGTCAGCATCGATTGCCGACGAGAGGAAACCAGACAGTGTGAAGTATAATATTACCTTCAACAGGAATCCATCTTTAATTTACTATTAGGATCCTTGTGTTTAACTGATCATACTTTCCTTGAAACCCGCTCTTGTGAATGGGGCCCCTAGTGAAAATTAAAGAAATTACTTCCTGTGAAGAAATGATCTCACACTGGGAAAAAATCTGTTTCATTTTGAAGAATTTATCTTTACTTTTACTAGTCAAATCCCTCTGCTCAAGTCTTAAGATTTCCCCTTAAAATGCCTACGTTAACTACAAAGCAGATAAAGTGAAACAAATTACTTCCTCTGAGAAAATGATCTCACACTTTGAAAAAGATTGCTTCATTTCCACGAATTAATCTTTGATTTTACTAGTCACACACATCCTTGAGCTCAATCAATCTCCTTACCCTTGAAATCATTATGTTAATTCCAACGTAGAGTAGTGTGCATTTAACCCTATATTCATTTTTTTCTTCTACTAGTCCAATACCTGTGCTCAAATCTTAAGCTACTCTGAAATCGTAATGTTAATTGTACCGTAGAGTTGTGTGTATTTATCATTATATTCATCTTTCATCCGAATTCCCCTGCTTAACTGATGACCTTTCGCTTTAAATTGTTCTGTTATTTACAACTTGGTGAATACTAAAAGCAAAAATCTAGAAAGTCATAGAAATTATATGCCACACACTAGCAGAATAACTACAGTACGTTTCTTATTTTCTTGAACTAATCCAAGGGAAATATAACCGGCAAAATGATCTGACGCTCAGAAGGAAAGAACATGTTTCATTTCAATGATGTGCACATGTGTGGAACAAAAATATTTTATGTTTAGTCTTTTACAAGAGGAGTGATAGCTTAGTGAACTCTATACAAGCTTATCCTTTACTTTTCGTGCATTATGGCTTTAAAATCTTTCTGTATGCACTTTTCTTATAATATGCAAAATTTACATATGATTATGATCAACTTTAACAATAATATAAGTAATAATTTAAATTAAAGTTAATTTTCATTCAATAAAAGAACAAAGAAATATCATAGTACTGGGAATACTCTACCCTATCTATTAACCATCAAACTTATTAGACTTGTATTACACAAAGAAATGTATTTTATCTTTGAGTTTACATTCACTAATGTTTAAATTTAAGCTGTTTTCAATCTAATAACTGACTTCCATTATATTATTTTAAATATGATTCTAACTGCAGAATGTTCCCTCATTCACCTGATATAGTAATTAAATAAGTTGAATGTATACTTTAAGGCAAATTCCTCTAATTTAAAGGAATCTGAGAAAAACTGAACAAAAGTTAAACTCAGATAAGTTGGTGCTTTTAATTTATCTTCAAAGTTCATAATATTTTAAAAATGATTAGCAAACTATATTCAATCTAAAAAGAATTCTTTAAAATCTCAATAATGAAGGTGGTAGGGATTCTGTTCAGATTATCATTTTACACTTCTATCACCATTTAAATTTTTAGAAGGACGAATTAAAAATGTTAATAGGGTCTCACACAAGAATTCTTTTGAATTCTCAATAATGAAAACTGTAGGGTGTCTGTTTAGATTATCAATTTACAAGTGTATCAGCTTTTAAATTTTTAGGGGGTAAATTTACAATTTGAAGGCCGCATGATTAACTCGAAATGGATTGTAAACTATGTTCAGCAAACTTTCGACCTTGCTGTCCTGTGTAATTTTAATGGAAACTTTACAATTGAAAACATCGTTCATTTATTCAGGAGCGCAAGCGTTAAATCCGTGCCGCCGTAAATTACATCAAGCTGCGCCTAAGGTTAATTTATTTTAAACATTTCCATCATTTCCAACGTTTTAAATAATTTAATGCATTCCTACTTTCAGATTATGATTCTCTCATAGCATTAGAAAATAAGTGAAAATTAGTTTATGCTGATATATTATCAAGTCGACGGTTCTCTGTTTTAATCTCAGTAGAGGGATAAATGTTTCTCGATTTTAACTGATTATAAATGGGTAAATTCGAACGAAGTAAAGTCAAAGATATTTTAAAAATACAGTTTCCAGTTTTGGCCTACAAATTAAATATTGTTTCTTCTTTAAAGAATAGCCTAGATTAACTTATTAGAAAATAATAATAATACACTTTTAAATGTAAGTAAATCTGAGAAAAATCCTTTTACAATGTAAAGTAAAAATATGTAACAAACTTAAAAAGACATAAAGAGCGAAATCGTGTTTATTCAAAGATATACCTTTTATTTATTTTAAAGAAAAATTGTTTGTCCTTCTTCTTTATTATTTATTACTAAGTAAACTTCGTGCCCGGGCACACCTCACTTCGCTCATTACGCATTCAGCCCTGCTTTATTTATATTCTTCACAAATTGCGCTAGCTTAACGCGTGCTCAACTGATGTTTCCGTTAAATCCATGTTTATTACTGTTTAAGGAAAGTGCTACAAATTAAATCTTGTAGCTAATTAAAGCATCTTAAGTTTCTTATCTCGTTCAAAGTATTCTAAAACACACATGCAGAAATTAGTACAAATTTCAATCGCAATGAGACATGTAAATATGCTACTGCACTAGGTTATTCCAGAGCACAAATTTTCAACCACAATGAAACATTTAAATATATACTGTCTTGGGTTATTACATAGCACAAACTTTCAATCGTAATGAAACATGTAAATATACTATCGCCTTGTCGAACCCTTAGAACATTCATAAACTGCTGGCGTGTTTTCAAAAGCTACAAATAAAATAAAAGGGTGTGTTATGCTACCACAATCAGACGGAATTCTTCATAAAATTACCTTATTGCATATGCGCGGTCAACTAAAATAATTTACAATACTTTGAACTGCTAGCCAGCAATTATCTCTTACACTTATTTAAGTTGACTTGGATATAATTTCACACCTTATGAAAGACAAATAATAAACAATATGTCTTAGCCTGATTCCACTTAATGAAACAATACAAAAGTTTTTCCTGTTCTAGTCTATACCGACCTAAGTTAAAGATGCCTAAAGACTTTAAATAAAGAATGTGAACTTATGATTCAAACGTCTTATTGACCTTCTTACTATTTTATAAAAATCAATGGGGAACTGACGGAATTAGTGATTTCTTATATATTCCTTTAATATTAAACTATTTTTGTCCTGCAAGTTTAATATTATAAGGAGTTAAGCCATAAAGATATATTTTGTTTCCAGGGATCATTTTAGGCGCTCAGTGTTCGTTCCTTAGCAAAAGCTGTACAATATATTATGTCTAACAATCTAATTGAACACATCCGCTTTATTTAAAGTTATCTAATAATATTTAAAAATAAACTCCAATTAAAAAAAAATATATACAGTTGAGGTTTCAAATTCAACTGCTGGCTAAGCACTGTGAGAAGCCCTGAAATTTCAATTTTTACTTACCCCTTTTCTGTTCGAAGCTATAATCTAAAGTTTTTAAATTATATTCAACTATTCAAATTTCGGAATTCTGCATAAATGCACACTCACAATGTAAATATAAAGTCATCATTTCGTGTAAACAAAACTATTAATTTTAGATCAGTTAATTTCAATTATAAAAATAATGAAAACCGCTCAGCTTAATTTAAAGACATAGTACTTAGAGAACGTACACCCTATAATTATGG
>JAGDQP010057921.1:0-12651 GCA_022664845.1 Lepisma saccharinum
TTTTTTGATCTTAATTGCAAGACGTGCAACTATGTTTTGTTGTCAATTTTCTATAAGTATCTTAATATGCAAACACTACTAAAATGATTAATTTAATACCGTAACGAATACGTGAACGTGGGAGTTACTAACCCTGTCTATAGTTCTGGTGCATCCCCTTATTACTTTATGTACTGTATATGATTTTCAAGCATGGTCATGAATAATATATATATATATATATTTCAGTGTAGACTTTGAATAATAGTTTCGTTTAAATAAATAAAATGAAAATCGTTATTAATATTATTTGCAAAGTAACCGTACACTTAAAGTTTAATTGCTTATCGTTGTACTAAAACTCGGTTACAGATTACAATATAAAACACCGTAGGGATTACTCTACGATTTTCCCGGATTAAATTGCATATATGAAAGCATTCATCATGTTCCTCAATAACTCCTACTCTGGGTGAAATAAATCAAGAAGGCCAAACTGAATAAGCGCATTGTTTCGAAATTCTACAATCAAGAACTTACGGTAGGTAAATCGAAAATTCCATTATGTCATTGTAACTTTCACTAATTTTTTTTATTAAGAGATCATTTGATCACTTTCTACATGAAATCCCAGAAGAATTATTTTCAAGCGGGATATTGTAAAAGTATTTTAGGCGAAAAGCACAAGCATGCCGTCCAGGAACTAGGCTAACTGTGATGTTCAAATAAGGTAACCGAGAAAAAATTGGTATATAGAATGAAATGTAGCAGAGATGGTTTTATAAACAATTTAAAAAAATATTATTTATTGTACGCTGACTGGATGTAGTTAGATTTATTTTTATACAAATAGTTGTTTTCTCTCTTAGTCAAGGGGCTACCATCCATTTCATGTGTACTGAAATGTAACCTGAGTTTGACTTCAAAACCTTATTTAATGTGTTAAAAGAATGTGAAACCTACTTGTCACGTGACTCGCTGTTTGATCGCTTAGCCGCCACTGAAAATGGCGAAAGCGCCTAATCTTAATCTCAACTTGCTTCACTGTTTTTCATCTGATTTAGGCTTTGCTTCTCCTAATGAAAGATCGTAAAGAGATCTAAAAGTTTGGTGCTTATATGATTTCTGCCTAATGAAACCAATTCTCAGTAATTTGTAAACAAAAAGAAGCATTTTTGTTCAGAAAATAATAGTTTATTTCAGTCTGGTATTCGAATGACCTTCAAAATGAAACTCAATAGAATAGTAAAGTTAGTTTGCATTTATCAGACCTTTAATTAGCATTTATCAGACCTAATTAGTATCAAACTTTTTAAATGATATAAGGTAAGTGTACCGATTATGGCCCGGGTCCCCAGTGCGGCCCACCTCTTAGATCTCTGCAGCTTTTCGTTGGTGCTACTAGATGTCACTGTAAATTATATTCTTATGACAAGAGGAAACATTGTTGCGAGATTTATTAGTTTGCTAGTGGCGTGAGCAGCAGGATCTCCAGTTGAAGTGGCATATTGAGCAAGAAAATATGTTGCTGTTATTTCAGCAAGGTAAGTAATGTTTCGTTTCAGTATCTATTGTTGAAAACCTAATCAGTATAATGCGTAGATACTGTAGGTATGTGAGCATACCTGAACATAAAATGTGTGTGACGCAATGAATTACATTGTGTAACTAGCAGGCCCCAGAAAAAGTAAAGAGGTCAATAGTGCGCAATATGGCCCACAGTGGCACGCAGGTAAGATGATTCATACTGGGTAAAATGCAGTCATAACTGTTTAAAATGAAAGAATTGGGTATTTGAAACGTTTGTACAGAACACCCATCATCAGAATATATAGTAATTAAAACGACGATAATACCAGCTAATAAGGAAGTTGTCAATTCCAATACAAAGAATAAGAAGACTAAAACCAAAATAAAGCAAGTGTCATCACTCATCACGTTTAAAACGACCAGAATTTTAGCAATTGTTTCTAATAGTCCTGAAGAACCGAGTGACTTTTGGTTTCGTTACCTTTGTCGGGCAGACAAGGTTGCAGACACGTCACCATGTTCATAACTGCGTGAATTTTTAAAGTATTCAATTATGTTATTTAATACACAAGCAATCAAATAATTAATCAATAATTGGTCGATAGATTGTCATTTTTACAACTGTACATGGACGTAAATGCATTTATGAATAAATTCGAATAAAAATATACGATTGACACACACTCCTTTCTGGCGTACTGAACGTCAGTTTTGTAGCACTGTATGAACACAAACGTAAATATTACCATGTGCTTTATGATGGTTTATAAGTGCCAGGGTACACAAAGCCGTTCATGGACTTATTATGTCAGGTACACTTGGAAATTGTTGACTTGCAAAACAAGTGCGATGAAATAATGTTATAGTTATCAACACTCGTAGCAATGAGAAAGTTGCTGCTGGCGCGCGACTGGAGAAAACACAAGATTGCACTCGTGTTGTTATCATTTAGCGTTGAACCTTCTGATCTGATTAATTACTCATCACTGTCTATGATAGACAAAGGAAAGTGAATTTTTGTATTCTGAATGTAGTTTTTAGATGTCGAATAGTTGAAGAGACAAGGAGAGAAAAAAAAACTGCATGGGACAATACTTGACACAGAGCGTCTAGTTTCGCTGCATAACACGACGATTGTCCACTTTTTTTCTTACTAATTGATGCGGCACAAACTGTGTTTGGCCGAACTGCCTAAAGTTGTCTGGGAACTGCATGGGGCATTCAAGAAGTTGCTGACAGTTGATGTACAAAGTAGTAATATCTGACATCGAACTCACGGGTGGTAATACTCTCGATACTACTTGTTGGAAATCAGTTCCACGTGAGTGTTTATTTGTGTGTGTGTGTGTGTATGAAAGAAAATAAAATTTCTTATTATTATAACTCAACATTACTATTCCTATTGCGAAAATATATTCTACGCTATCCTAACCGTAATTCATTATATACAGAAATGTTTTTAAAAAAGTTGATAAGCACAACTAACAAAAGGTAGTAACATTGAAAGTAAAATTCAGTTAAATTTATCAAACAAGGAGAGTAAAACTTTTGCGTTAGAAATCAAAATTTAAAAAAAAAACTGAATTTACAGCTAAACTAAATAGTTGAAAGCCATTACTAATCAACTTTCGGCCATGTAGTACATCACTATGGTGAACGAATAAATTATTCTAATCTATTTATCACAACTAAAATTCTGTAACTGACACAAAGAAACTAAGTACATGCGGGGAAAATCAGTGACTGCAGAGACCTCAGGAACCTCCGTTTCAAGAATCTTGCCGTAATTTAAAAAATATTCAGCCTTTCTATTACTTTATTTCCCACAACATGAAAATAGGAAACGTGGTAAAACTGAGTGTTTTAATCTGGTATAAATCATCGTTAAACTTGGGAATAGGTAAGAACTAACACTAACACGTGATGTTAGTACCATGATTACATTATCTTCACTGGTAACAAATTCTACTGAGTATGTGCGACGTAGCTTACTATCCTGCATAAGTTTGATGGAAAGTGCAAATGGAAATTACCTCTATATCATTCCTCTGCCTATGAATGGCCATATTTGGTAAGATATAATTCATCAGTATCAGTTCTATAATATTGTTATATTTGCCTGGCTATCATGGCTTAGCTTCAAAATTTTGGGACCAAAATCTAATAGTTATATCGAGCAAGGACTTAAAAATTGTTTCAAATAGATCTCTGGGACAAATTAAACGCTTTAAATAAATTGGATCAAGAGATGAGTTTGAAAAGGAAAAAACAGAACTTTTCTATTAATGGACTCTAGCTAGGGTTGAACCCATGACCTAAAAGATTACGTAATTGAAATAAAATCCTAGAAAGAAGTTATGATAAGACCGAATTGAACTGAATATGATTTTTTTCATGTGAAATGCATTTCGGAGATGTGATCTTTATTGAAAATATGCCGTGACCTGAAGACGTGGAGCTTAAATGAAAATATACTTATTTAATTAGGAACTCAATGAAGTTTAGCGACTGATTTCGAAAACGATACAAATTAACCCTGTTCTGTTGTCCTTACTAATTTCCTTGTTTTTGCTTTGAAACAAGCAACTAGTAGAGAAAAGAAAGAAAGAGAAACAGAAAAGAGGGGCAATTCTAAATTATAAACTTGCTTTGGAGGTGTCACGATAAAGAAACATCGTTTTACTATGAATCCTCAATGAGAGAAAAGAAATATTCTAGTGTTGGCTGTTACAGAAGTATAACATGCTTAGAATATTTGTAATCTTCGACAATAGAGAGAGCGACCTTGAACATTGACGAATATCCGTGTCGTAAGAACAACGGAAGGACTGACCTTGATTGGCAAATACTGCACATTAAGATACAAAGATCTTTAAGAGCAAGTCTCCGCATCTTCCCATACAGCCCAAAATTTTCATGTCACAAGATGTTAACACAATGGACTACTATGTATGGGGCGTGGTTGAGAGGGACTCCAATAAGCATCCACATAATATCGTTGTGGCCTTCAGAACAGCTGTTGTGGATATAATTGCATTCATTCCCAAGACTGATCTCATTACTGCTTGTAGGTGCTTTCTATGGCGTGTAGATCTTATTGTTGCGGCTGACGGCGGCTTCGTTATGTGGTATCGTTGACCGTTTATGTGGCCACCTGTACTGAACTTCAAAATCTAATAAATGCTTTATCTTCATTGTTTATGCGTGTTTATCTGCGGACGTGACTTGGTTCTCAAATACCTGCCGCACTCTATACCTAGCTCACCTATGTATGATTATAATATGTTTTTATGTATTTTGGCGAGGTAGTGTTCTAAAACTGTCAAAAGATTTAAGAGCATGATTTTCAGTATAGTTTATTCAGTGTTCTCAGTTGTTTGAAACATAAAAAGGTCATATCGAATTAATAAACTCAACGCAGTTTTCATGTATTATTAGGATATATTAGTATAAAATTCTTTGTAATCATTCACTAAGACTCTGATATCCACGACATAACAACTGGGGAAAATGACTATGAAATTATCCTGTAAAACGTAACTCTACATGGATGATATAATAGAAAATACGTGCATTAACTAAATTCTTGCTAAACAATGTTGTGCTTCACCTTAATCATTTTTGCAAAATTATTATTCTTTGAATGTATATTCTTTTGCAGTAAATGTATCGTTTTCATCATATTGCGAATTCTTTTTCAAGACATTAATAATCCCGATATCTTTCTACACTTAAATCTAATATATTTGTAAGAAAACATTGCGTATGCGTGTGAGAGACAGTAAACAAAATGTATATTAACGAAATATCCATTTATTTTACTGAACAATATCTGGTTAAATGTTACGTTGTGTCCAGTACTTTTGTATTAGGACACAATATAACCTAAAGCCAAAAAATATGTATAAATTTGCTTTAAATGTTGAATGAAAACATAATTGTATTTATAAGAGTCAAAACGTTCTTAAATTAACGTGAACATTGAAAAATATACAAAGGTAGAAGAATGACTTGTTATAAAAATCCCTACCCTCGTGATCAGCGATCATGACGTCAATGTTTGTAGCTAATAAGTTTACAAACTGATTGGGACAGAGAGGATCCTATGAAAAGTTTACCACTTCAATGTTCAGTGAAGTGGTAAATATGAACACTTCCAAACTACATCATATTAGGTATATCAAAGAAATATTATGATAAAATTGTTCATGGGACTTTATCTTCAGATAACCTGCTATCGTCCAAGGAAATAGAGGTGTCTCCAAAGAGTTATAAAGCGTTTAACACGCCCTCAACAAGCAGTAATGCATAATAATAGAATCAAGTTACGTGTGCTTTCTATCATGAAAGTAGTGTATTTAAAGGTCAGCTCAATAGATGGTAACCTTGCATGATCTATAAATAACTTTTAGTTTCTCTCTTAAGCACATTTCTAACTATTTAGAAACTTTACATTAATTGTTACCAACACAGCTATTTTTGTTTCAAGAACTCTTCCTTTTTGTATTCTTATGTTTTTGTACTGAAGTTAATATTTCTTTATAACATGCAATATCGTTTAAAAGCAAATGTATTTATTATTCATTCACCTAGCGCATGATGTGTCCATTATAATAATTGTTGATAATATATAAATTTAAATTTTTGAAAGGGCACCAAAGGACGAAATATGTCCGTGCCCTGACATGTTATTAGGAGTGCAATATTAAACTTAAAGTGTGAATTGTGATTCAATTTACATCAAATTGTAAAATTTGCTGTACACCGTACTCGTACAACTACAGACTTAGAAGAAAGGGTTTGTGACAAATAATAACACTGCAGATCTTGTTATGCAGGATTCACGAGAGACGTTAGATATTGATAGATTGAAAGAAGTCTATTTTAGTTATCACTTAGTAAATTTAGTCCTTTTTCTAAAATTCGCTTTTTGACGTATTAAAATTTTCTTCAATATTTCCAATAACACTATCCTACTACAGAGGCTGTTTCCGATCTATACTGACGAATTTCAGCTGCACCTACCAAAGCGAAATTCCTTGATGCCACCACCTATGGTGCTCTATTTAGTAGTCCTACAACGTGGCTGTAGCCAGACATGAAAGTTTCCATTCATCGGGAGGCACCCGGAGATTTTACTGGAATAGGGCGATGGGAATGGCCCAGATACCAGTTTTCTCTGCCATTTGTTGAAGGAAGCGGACCGTCGAACGAGATATATGGCAGGATGCCTTGTGTTGATGCAAGCAGCCGTGATTTTTCTCCGTACCATATAGACAAGGTCTGTCATAGCGTTAAATTAGTGTCAGGACGTTAGCCTCATATGAATTGGATCCGTTCGCTGCTATCTTAAGTATCTTGATCTTCCCATTGTAACAGAAACCAACAAGGATCATGAATCACTTGCCACAACTTTCCTTACATCGCGGTACAATCTTTGGAAATGTTTAAAAAAAATGTAGAAAATTGCACGTGGCCTGTTACTCATTGAAGTACACTTGTTCTTCGTCCAGTGTGTCAATGTATTTCCACCTGTTACCAGCTAGAAAGTGCTCGTAGTGCCTTCAGTATTTGATGCAACGTTCTGTAATGTGTTTTGGCAAGAGTTTCTGAACACTAGGTTTTCGAATGTTCTCCAAACCCAGATCACAATGAATTATGGTGTATATTTCCTTGGAGGATGTTCTCAGACAGTTTTCAATACTTTTCTGGTAACGAAACAAATTATCGCGGGGCAGGATTCATATTTACCTAGCGGACACCTTCGCAAATACCAAAGATTATCACATATCTAGTGTTTATTCACAACGGTTCAAGGTTTATTCAGTCAAGGTTTTGGTCGTAGTGCATTTGAAATCATCCAGCTTGGTTACTTGACCCTTTAAAAATCTATATATCACTTAGATGAGAATAGTTAAAAACAGGCATTCTTTAATTTTTATATCAGTCGATTAATTAATTATATGCACTTTTGTATTGCGGCGCATACCAAAATTTGTGTTAACAGATTTTTACGGAAATATAATATCTGCGGACTGGTTTATCATAAGATGTTGAAAAAAGAGCGTTCCTTCCAATTACATATGCTTTTTAATTTTAATCATCTGCATGAAAACATTAAAAATTTATCAATTTGGTCAAAATGGCATCCTAATATGATAGCCGAAATAGAAACAATTCCAGTTTTCAGGGATTGTTTTCATTCGGGAGAGATTGAATATTAATGTTGATTTCTTGTACACTATTACGTAATGAAGGTCCATAGAAAATGAAGGTTGAAATATGCTTTCTTAATATTTTATGAATTTTAAAAATAAAAAAAATAGCATTTTATTCATATTGGAGGCTCAATATCCCTAGTGCAAGAAAATATAAATGTTTAATATTTTCACATGTTTTACATGGATGTCAGAAGAACCTACGGTAGAAATGGGAACATTGAATTTTAAGTTTGAAGGGAGTTTCAAATTTACAAATTGTTGAGTGTTGCTGATGCACGCTTTGATAGGAACATTGAAGATATTTATTTGATGGGAAACGAGAAATTAAAATATACAAAACGGTTATTCTACAGGTAATTCAATACGTTTGCGAAAGTTGAAGTACGACCCTATCAGTTAAACAGAAATTAATGTGTTTAAAAATAAGGTTCTGAGATAGATATACGAGCGAGAAACAGAAACAGAACGAGATAACCCGAGAATAAATGAGATTGAATAATTACGAATTCCAGAGACTCTATGATATAACTGACATTATACGAATAACGAAATCACGAAGGTTAAGATAAACAAGTCATGTAGCTCAGATAGGGGAAAAACCGAAGATTAGATATTCCATCTTGGTTGGTAATCCTGAAGGAAAGAGGCTGTGAGGAAGACCGAGAATTGGGATGGCAGTATTGGAAGAGATCTTCGAGAGATAGATGTTTAAAAGGAAAACTGGCTTAATAGAATCCAATGGGAACATCTTACGGCGGCTACTAACTTGCGAATTCAGTAAAGCATAGAGTAAGTTAGTTAACTAATATATCTGTCTACTAAATAAACTGCACAGCAATGAAGCTCTTGTGATACATTATAGTTTATCCCTGAAAGGATTGCTACATATATTGCCTCAAGTGTCCAATAGCAGGTTAGACTTCCTACAAGGTGTCAAGAACTACGTTCCATTTAATATATTTTTTTTTTCATTATAAACAGATGAAAGCATGATGCAGTGTTCTTTTAAAACATGTTCTAAAATATAGAAGGATTTTATATTTTGTATTATAAGCTTGTATTTTGTATTATACCTGCATTCTTAAAAGGTTGTCAGCCGATGAAATTATTTCCGGCTTTGTTTACTTACGTTCTTTCCGAACTGATTTTTTTAAAGCGCGAACAAATCGCTAGCGTTTGGAATTAAAATGTTTGTGAAAACTTTTCTAGTGACAAATGAACCAATAATTGACTTAAAATAGTAGTTTATGGTGTGCCTATAAGATTTATTCAATATCAATTGTATGACTCTAACACTAGGAACATGTTTTATTTACGTCATACGTAGATATGCGCTCAACTGTACCGAGTATCTTCACTTAGGTCACATTCAAAATATAGGATCAAGAACCATAGAAAATAGGACAGGTGTTTACATGAGACTCATCTCACAAATTTCAAAATCTTTACTTTGACCAACAGAAACGCCATCATGTTTATAGAAGCTAATAATATTTTTTAATTCACTTGAGCATGGAAAATATTCTAGGAAGGATATATAACGTGATGTAAATCTCTAGCTGGTGATGACACAATAATGAGATCAAATTTTATATTCTCAAGCATTAACACGCCCATCTGACAAGCACCTGTTTTTCTAAATGCTAGATTCAAGTCGTGTATAGTTAAAATACAGCTTAACAGAGAGTAATGCTTCCTACTTTGGATTTTGATCTAGAATCGATCGTTTGGCTTTGCAGGACACTAAATTCATTATTACCAATATGTGTTTGTTCCGTTTCAAGAAAAGTCTCTTGTTTTACTTGCTGCTTTTTCCACAATTACTATTTTTTCACCACACGCAACTCAGTTTAAAAGAAATGTATTTATTAGGACTTCACCTAACACATAATAAACTTCATCTAACATCCAACCAATATGTATATATATTTTTTTATGGGACACAAAGGAACGAAATATGTCCCTGTCCTAACGTATTGCACTGGACAGCAAATTTTAACTTTCGTTCTGCTAGAGAAACGAAATCACTACAATTCGAAGTAAGCTGAACACGGAAACAACAATATATTTGTCCAATGTTTTATAGCTTTCCACTAATATGAAAAATTAAGCACAGGTCTGAAAGGGCATTTTCCTAGAGAAAGTAATAGGCGTACCCCCAAGTAAGGACGTGTTCTTTTAGCTTGTCTGTTGTAGCGGCCCTCAGGGGCATCACACAACACGGGCTAACAATAGTCAAATAGCATGTGTGTCCTCCATTTGTATGGATGTATCGTAAATAAAATGAAGAAGAGGGTTCGTAAAAACGCTCTCGATATTAATCAGGAACTTCACCACACTTCCCCGTAAAAATTCCAAATGAGAGTGGATAAAGTATATATTTAATGGCAAATTACATTCCATTTCATGATAAACCAATAACATGTTATACACCATTTTCCCATACTTTGGTGTCCGACGGTTTACTACTACATTTAAGGCAACCACTCTGAAAGAGTGCCATACAAAATATTATTTTATTATAAGAAGTCCATCGAAATGTTCATGTGTAAAGAGGTCTAATCTCTTTGGCTATATGAACATGTCTTTCCACATTTTAGCTGTAGTGAATCTTGGAATGTTTTAGAGTAAGCACCTGAATCAAGATATAATATTTATAATAAGTTTTTGATCGGTCCTAATTTGATGTGTAGAAGTGGTGGCAAGACTTTACTTTATGCAGTGAATAGATGTTGCAGTATAATCTTGGTTCCTTGTTCCTAAGTTTATCAGACTATCAAAGAGGCCTATTATTCAGATTTACTTTTTTCAAATTCAATTAAAATTGAATTCTTGACATTTGAAATACACTCCGATTCATCGAGCAAACATATATTTCATAACCGAAACTTAATCAATCAAACAACAACTTATATATAGAATTATCAATTTCATATTACACGACAAGATCAAGACAGTATGTTACTCAGTTATCCCCTTTACATGACAATATCAAGACTTTGAACGGATATCTACTACGACCCAGCCTGGCAGGAAGTTGTTATTTATGTACCAATCTGATTCTTTACTTCCAAATATGACAGAAATGGCACTTTGAGTTAGATTAAGGAAAACATAGACAGGAACAAATACTTCTAACGTAAGTGTTCTTATTTAGTAAGTGCAAGTTACCCAATAAAACTACAATCGAAATTTTCCCATGCCTTCCAAAGTGAGTAAGGCATGATGTCATTGCTATTTCATAATTAAACAATTAAAACAGCGCACAAAGGCAAACATTTCACTTCATGAATTAACCTAAAATATTAATTACATTGTATCCACCTCAAGCTCGCGCTTTCCATGCTAAGTAAAGCATTGTGCTCATAGCTAACTATTTTTCTCCGTAACAACATCTTGGTTCACCACACAATGCTAGTCCACATTGAAGTAATATCAACATTTGAAGGATTAGATGCAAGAACCAGGCATCTACATTTACAAAATTTTCAGGAGAGACAAAGAACAGCTTTTTATAGCATCAAAATAGATAATAGAGCTTAGTATTTCTTGTAAAAACATAAAATAGAGTGTTCTTTGTTTCTCTTTAACAGTCTTTGTAAATGGAGCCGCCTGGTTCTTGCATCAAACTCTTCAATTATCAATCATAGCAGGGAAGGCTAAGTTTATTTTAAGGAAGCCAGAAACTAGAACATTATTATACACAATTAATAAACTATCTAAATTCCTCACTGTTCATAGAATAGAAGATCAATTAAGACAACCTAGCTTAAATCAATCTTATCAATTAAAATCAAATCTTGGAATAGTCTAAACTAAACTAACCTAATCTCCCTTTCCCAACATGAATATTCAACAACAAAGGGAAAATATAGTCGATGTGTATACTATTAGGTAGATTAATTAGCAAAGGAAAATATTGCTAATGAAAACGGCAAAAAAATCTAAGTTAGTTCATGGTACTATATGTAAAGATTGGAAAATAATCCAGTTAATAGCTTCCATTATGCTGTATTGCATACTATATTTAGACGTCTTTTGTATGGAATAATTTTGGTTAAAGACATGACTGGTCGTTGGAAAGTCAGGAGACTATCAAACATCGAATTTAATTTAGATTAACTTAATAGATGTGAAAATTACGATTTTATTAGGAAAACGAGAAACATCTATTTACGAAAATGTGTAATTTCCTACTAACGTATAATAATTCAGCTTCTCATTAGACGGTTTAGTACTTTCGAATAAATTAACCAAATTTCTCAATGAAACCAACCTAACGTGGTTACGTAACTAGTGCTATAAATATGCCAGTAGATGAAATAGGAGTATTTTGGAATCAACCCGGCCCCGTCATGCTGAAAGGGGAATGACACAGGGCCAGTTGAAACAAAATTAATCAGCCAAGCTACAAGCTATGTTCTATTAAATAACATTGTCGATAGATTTTCCTCACTATTAGTATTTCGGTTGCAAAGACATTGACTACGATTCCAAATGGAGGACATGGAATAAAACATCTGTCTTAATTCAGACTACGAAAAAATATCTATATTTTATTACCTAGAAAACTAATAAACATATAGTTCGAGGTGTAACTTAAATAAAGGGAGTTTATTATACTTTTAAACCTCAATTAGCTTTCGAAACCAAAGCGTAATTAAATAATTCTTAAGAAATTAAGACAAACTCTTAAATGAAAAAAAGAAGGAAAAACAATTTACCTACAAAAAATAGCAAATTTAGTATTATAAGATGAATATAAATTATTTTCTGTCTATTCCTCGAAAGAGGAAACTAGACAAAGAGCATTAACGTATGAGAAAAAATCCTAACAAAAACACCAGACGTGCAAAAAGTGGAGCCAAGTTCTTTAGCCCTAAAAAGGTGTGAAATGGGAGACGGATGAGCCAAGTTCCTT
>JAGDQP010057922.1:0-10719 GCA_022664845.1 Lepisma saccharinum
AACAGTTCAATATAAATGAAATTAACTTCTAATCTTCTAGTAATTAAGAAAAAGAAAACTAATTAATAGACTAATATGCGAGGTAAAGGCCTCTCAATTGTAATTCTACTGAGACGCACCATGTTAACCAACACCAGATACATGGATGGAAATTTTATTGTAATTAATTAACGTATTAGTGTAGCAGTTGTTTAATCACCTGTGTGTGGCGTAAACTTCACTACCATACGAAAATTGTTTATTGTTATTGTTATTATTAAATTCGCCTCAGTAACTTGGCCGATTTGTCGATAGAGAAGCAGATGTTTATTTCGATTAGGAATTAATGTGAAGATTTTTTTCATCAGCTTGTTAGGGAGTTCACAAACAAGGAAAGTCGAATTCGTGTACAGATGGTTATGGCATCTTCATAGATAAATACAGTTTTTTTTCTTTTACCTTAATACGTTATAAGTTCATAGGATGAGTGTTTTATAATTGCTTCTCGAAATCTTCCAATTTTCTCAACTGACAAATAGAATTGTGCATATTCTGTGTGTATAGGACATATTCTGCGAAAAAATTCTCTAGCCTCAATGATTCAGCTTTCCCCTTCGAGAGTCAAAGCAAGGCATTACTGCGGGCACGCATTTTATTTTTAATGAAGTTGTATGCAATTTCGTGCATTACGAAAGAATGGTGTTATTCCTTAATCACAAATACCTTGTGCTAGGTGTATTGTGGTGGAGTAATGGATAGCACACCAAAAATGAAACTGTGAGGTTCGGGTTTGAGTCCTGATCATGGCAGTGTGTAATTTTAAACTTCATCTTACACAAGGTGTTTGTGATTCAGGAGTGATAGCAGCCCGAAAGCTGTATCAAGTATGAATTCGTTTGCTTGTAAGGATTAGCTAGTACTATGTGGTATTCCCCTGTGGGTGAATGGTAATGCTTGTTGCCTTGTAATCAAGGGGGTCCCTGGTTCGATTCCTAGTACGGACACAAGTGGTTCAGTTCTAACATTAAACTGTAGGTACCATCCTTAGGACGTCATCATCATCTGATGGAACGGAATGGCAAATCACCATCGGTTCAGCTTGACCAGAGAACTTCAGGACCTGTCTTCGGGTAAAACATCTATTATCATCATCAATAGTATGTGTAAACTCAGTATCCTCCCTGTAAAGCTTCTTACATTGGGTATGAATTGAGAATACACCACTGGTGACAAGCTTTCCCTCTCCCATATTTTCTTCGTACGAATTTTGCCACTTTCAAGAGGTACACAAGATAAATGGGACACCCTGTGTATACCCGCTTGTTTGGAAAGAAACGGCAGAAATGTACAGATGCGTTCAAATTATTATCAGACTCACTCCAGAAACTTTCAGTTTCTTTTTCGTCTGTAATTAACTACTTACGAAGGCCTATAGCATCTAATATTAAGGTCAAACTACTAATATTTATCCTGTACTTGTGTACATTACAACTAGAGAACTTGCATTACTCTTGAACTACAGATATTGGAGGTATGTTCTTCAGATCATGCTTCAGTTACATTATAGTTATTTTGTTTTGGGGCCAACAAGTTAGCAGTGTAACTCGCTGTTCTTTACAGTTGTATGAGGATATGATATTCATAACTTTAAACAGTTGCAGTTGATAATTTTAAACTGATTTAACGTGTTTATTTTTATGTTTATATTTTTCTTTGAAGTTCTGTAATTTCGACATAATGTGAAATGCCAGACAGTCTTCTCCACGTAAAATTGAAGTTGTGAAAGATCTTTTGGAGGAAAGAAGATACACACAAAGACTAATTTCTTGTGAGCCTTGTAAACCTTGTAAAAATATGTACAAAGAATCTGTGTTGCGATGAGAGAGAAACAAACAAATCAGCAAAACAAGGTTGGAAGGAGTGGGCGAAAACGCAAACTCTCCTCCAATAAACAAAAAACTCACAACTTTCGCTGTGAGGAACAGACAAGCTATTTATATAGACAGGCATAAATATGGCTGGTTATGGTGCAGGAATATCTCCTGGAAGTGTTGCAGGAACACTTTGCTTAGGGGGTAAAAAGTCACACTGACCAAGGAAGAAAGGACAAAATATTCCACACAGAGTAAGGAAGGCTCTAGATGGTCCCGGATGCTCGAACTATGCAAAGAAGCGTCTCAAGTGGGCACAAAGAGTAAAACACTGGACTCTAATGAATGGAAGAAAATATGTTTCACTATATCTGATGAATGTTCACAATACAATGTCTGTCTTCAAAGTTTGGGAGAGTTTATATAGTAGAAGGAATAATGCAACATGACATACACTAAACGTTCTTCAAAAGCAACTACTCCCGCAGATTGTAGTCTGTATGATGGAGCGCTCTGCCACTAAGCTAACAGTCATCAAAAATATTATTGATGTTGAAAAGCATACGTGGCATACAATAAAATAAGCAAGGAATTCAATAACAATAATTAAAATTAATTTAAAACATATGTCGATGCAATTTTTGCACAAGAAATAAAATTTAAGGAAAATGAATACTGAGTCTAATAATTTGAACACGTCTGTATAATGTCCACATTCCTTGTTACTGAACGGGGCCGATGGAACACGCCCATCAAAGGTCACAATAACAGTCAGGCTTCACGCCATATGAAATGTAGCGGCAGATGTAATAGAATGTGTTTCAGTGCTCTTGTAACATGTTATAACAATGATTTACTGGTCATTATTGTTGATTTATTATTGTTGCATGAGTTCAAACTAGGACATACTGCGACAGTAACGTTTCGTAAGGTGGTGAGGGTATGGAGCATAGACTCAACATTAGAAAGGATAGTGCGTTGCAAGTCTGAAAAACATCGTACCGGGCACGAGAGTCTCTAAGATGGAGAATGTACAGTGTGTAGTTTAAGAGTAGATAATGACGCTTTAATGGCATGTGCAGAGCGAAATCCATACACCACTGTCAGGGAATTTGCTGGACAGTACAACGTCTCCAGTTCAACTATTTCTGAACATCTACAGCACATAGGGAAAGTGAAAAATCGACAACTGGGTACCGCATGAATAACAGCGAATGGACATCTACAATGGCTTGTTGGATACTCACCACAATGAGCACCTCCCTATTCGATCGCATTGTACCGGTAATCGTGCGATGAGGCGTACAGCCTGTATGGTAATCACAAGCTAAGTGGGTATTGGTTGGACTTTGCTGAGATTCCTAAACCCGCTCCTAAACCAAAGTTGACTCCACAAAAGCTTTTGCTGTTAGTGTGGTAGACAGCATTGGCGACTGTTATTACAATTTTGTTCCTCATGGAAAAATTTGCAGGCATGTATTGGTACCACGAATGTCTAGAAGTCCCTTACATGTATCTATCTAAGTCTTAATTTAGTTAGGGTAGGACTTCCTTACCTTTTATTTTGATGAGTTAGTAAAGATTTCGGAAAGTTTTAACATCTTGTTTCCTTTATCTTCTGGATCTTCCAAAACTTTTAAGATTGCCATGTTTATTTAGATAAAACACAATATCATTTACTTTATGGTTCGATTGAAATAATGTGATAAGGTCATGAAGCAGAACAGATTCATTCTTCCTCGTAAATGCAATGATACCTTCTTGCTCTTTTGCTGCCTTCTTGTAGTTTCGAGCAAGATCTTGTGGAGGTACACTACTTTATGTTTATATTTTTAATAACAAACCACCGTTCTTTATATCTTAATAAATGGTTAGAAGAAGATTTGGTAATTGCAAACCGCCTTCAAAGAAAACGCTAGACTACCGCGAGTAGTTAGTTTTGCTGAAGGCAAAAAATATAGGAAAAGCTCGCATTGCAACACTGATGTACAAATTCCGATTTGTTTCTCTCTATGTGCTCTTGTAAAATCTCTCAGTATTGAAAGAATACTAACATCAAACTGGTATAAAAATCTGAAAATGCCACTTTGCTTGGATTTCACCTCTCCCAACGTATTGAATTTTTGCATCATTGTTGGTATTCTTTCTCTTATCACTTAGAAAATGGTGACTGATTCAGACGTATTCTCCTGTAAGGTATTCTCCATAAGGTAATTGAACACTCCATCAGTTACTTCCAAGTTTATTTCACATGTAATGAACTCTGTCAGAATCAAACGCTGTAAAGCTTCAGCATACATCGAAAAAGAACTTTTTCTAGCACATTGGAATCAAATGTTTGTTTCAACAATATCCTCCATTCTACCTTCCAAGTATTTTCCAATAAATGACACTACTTCTTCTGCAAAATGAAAACCACCTGGACCTACAATATTATTTGAATATTCATCTGGCCTTAAAAATATTGTCTCTCGCTATCCTGTAAACTCCCGTATCAGCCCAAAGTGTACCTACTTTTAGGGTTAATGATAATAAGCAATCTTGAAATTCTTCATACAAGTGTATATTTAACGGAAAGTCCGTAGCAGGATAAGGGAGAATGGGTGTAAATGCAGTGTCAGTACGAGAGAAATCTTCTCATAGCATACTGTTGAATGAGATCCGAGATGGGATTTGAGTTTCAAGTTTACCTTCTTTTATTACTAGATAGCGACGACACACAGTTCCTATTATGTCTGCTTGATGTGCTGTTAAAACTGAACTTACAGGGTCTGGTTATTCTTGCATGAAAACTCTTTCGCAACTTCTTTACTGTACTTAAGTTTGGAAAAATTTTGACCTCTTGACAAGACAGGAGACCGTGCAAAGAGTGCTGACTTGAGTTGTGCATTGGTAATTGATTAAAGCTGTTTTCATGTTATTGTTATCATCAGTGTCGTTTTGGAATGTGGCCATCACAGTGTCGAAGTTAACCATGGCTGCTTCAGTTTTATTTTAGTTATGTAGCCAATTGTATTAAAACAGAAACATATTGTACGCCAAATTAAAGCTTATGTAATTCTTCATCTTTTTTCCTCTCTTTGTCAAATACCAATTTTTTTACCGTTTTTGAGAAAATCGCAGAAATAAGTAGAGAAATCGTTATAAAATTTCGTTTTTTCCGATTTGTTCGGAAAATGGCTGGGAATTATAAAAATATTGTAAGAACTAAAATTGTAGTTTGTAAGCTTGTTTTTCCAATAAAGAAAGAATAATCAAAATCGGTTAAGAAATGGCTGAGTTACGAGCGCTTAAAGAAATGGTTGATCCGTTTTATTGAATCCAATATGGCGGCCAAATGACCATGAACCAGATCACGTGACCAAAAGATTTTGACTCTGCCGTGGATATGTAATAATGTCCTGCATTCAAATTGAGGGCACATGGAAGTGCACACGGGACGAGAGCCTCGCTAAACCATCCAGCATAATAATAATAATGAAAAATTCTACCCCCACCTACTCATATTTCAAGGAAATTTGGTATGTGGCATATATTGACGTCCATATATTTTTTCATGGTTTCTCTGTTTCTATTTATATAACCTTCTAAAATTACTCCAACTGTTTTGAAGAAATAGTGCTCTTCACTGAAACCAATAATCTTTAAAATCGAAAAAATGAGGCACCGAAATATCAAACATACTTGTATGATCAAAACTTGTAGAAACAGTTTCAAATTAAGGCAACAAATTAAAAGTTTAACTCCACGTCACACTGTCTCTGACGAAGGTCTTTTAGGTTGACGAAATGGTCATAGGCCTATCAGAATTATTACATGGCGAATAACCAGAAAAAGTGCTCTACATATAACCGTGGGTTTTAGAATGATGTCACTAATTGTACAAGCAACAGTGATAGTACATTAATTCAATCTGTTTGAAAGTAAATAAAGAAAACTTTCGATGAAAGAATGCAATTCTTACTCCTGATTGTTCTGCAACCACGATTTACTTTAATCTGCTTCAGTTATCGACTTGGCACAAACAAGTTATTGTTTCCTGGTGCATGATCCATTCATGCTCATTTCGACCCATCTTTACTTCAGAGAATTTCTGCGAATCCCCTAATTCCTTTTGTGGAATCTCGTGCGCACCCATTGTACAATTTTGAAATATGCATTTTTTGGATAATGCAGAAAAGTCTTTTGACGGTAGCATGCCGTTTGTAGTGTTAGAAATATGAAAACAACATGTACATTATGTCATGTATGTTGTTAAACATCCATTAGAGTTTTCATAGGCTTGAAACTATTCAATTTACTAGAAAATACGCAACCTTGAACCATTTAGCAACAACCAATCAACAACATGTGATAGAATTTTATGGGAAGAGGGATGAACAAACTAAAAAAAATAGATATAAAATGGATATAAGGAAGAAATGATGCGAAAAAGGACAACTGAAAGCACAAGAAAAGAGATAAACTCGCAAAGGTGACGAAACAAGAAAACGTTAAAATAAAAAAGAAATATGAATTTTGATGCTAAACACCTACAAGGTCACGCTCAAATAAAAAGAATGTTTGAATAAACAACACAAAATCAACTTTATAGAAAACCCAAGGAGAAGTTTGGCAAGATACAGAATATATTTTAAAGATCCATTACTGAATTTGTAAATATCCCAAATAAAATGTGAACGCGAAAGATAATATGTAGGATAAATTAAAAGATATATATAAAGAAAAGATATCCTGAACATTTTAGTTATTCAAACAGATAAAATTAATTCGAGAGTTGCCACTCATGTAGTAAACGAAAACTATGAGATAGGCAAAAACTATATTAAGCGTTTAGAAAGAACAGAAGAAATACAGAAAGACTGGTAAGAGAAGGATATAGAATTTATATGACCTCGATATTATAAAGCCAAGTATTTCAGAACTATAAATTCAACAAAAAATATTATTAAAATGCAAATAATAATAATAATTGTAATTTATTGTAATTGTAATTGTAATTTATTGCGGGAAGAAAGACATAATATGGAAAGAATAAATACAAGTAGAGCATATAAAAGGTAACCAAAACTTTTTACCGTTTTTGACGTCCCATTAATCATGCGCTCACAGAGAGGAAACGAAATGACGCAACGAAACACTGCAGACAGCGAGTGCTCGGAATCAGCGCATGCGCAAGGACCTTAGCTTGGAAATTGAGAAAGTGGCTGTATGCTCCGACGAAAAGAACTGTCAAGTATATGAGAACAAAAAGTGTAAAGATACATGACCGCACTTAACTTTACCTAACCTCCACGTTGCCCAGATCACTAATTTTAGATAATGTACGAAAAATGCAAGTAAGCAATTATTAATAATAAATATAAACATATGAAAATATATTTTAAAAGAAGAAAAACGTGTTGTCCCAGACGGGATTAGAACCCGGTAACTTTCACTCAAGAAGTCGTCGTCTTCAACAGTTGTCCACGAAGGCGAGCTGGCAAAGGATGCTTTTTAACTTGTATTTAGAGTGCACGTGTTACGCAAGAAGCTCGGTCACGTTATAGCGCGTGCGCGGATTCCGAGCACTCGCTGTCTTTAGAGTCTATTAATGACGCACGTACCTGCCAAGCTGCCAGGAGTTAGTCTGACCATCGACCTTCAGTAATAAAGGCACGATGCTCACACACAGCAGCTATAGCTCGTCCAGTGTAAAAGAGAAATGGAGGTATCGAATCAGCGTGTGTTTGTTGTATGACTTTAAAGTTGGTCTGTCAGCTGCCGCATCAAGTTGCCAGGCATTTGGTCAGAATGCCGTGAACGAACGCAACGCCAGGCATTGGTTCCAGAAATTCCGTTCGAGAGATTTGAGCCTTGCTGATGAACCTCGCAGTGGACGACCACATTTGCTAGATGACGAAGCCCTGAAAGCAGCTATCGAGGACAGTGGTCCAACGTCTGATGAACTTGCAGAAAGGTTCCACGTTTCAGCTAAAACTGTCAGACTGCATCTGCATGGGATAGTAAAGTCATACAGGCTAAGCAAGTGGGTACCCAACGGTCCACACATTGTCGGCAGCCAACAAGGAACAACGAGTGACAGCCTGTTTGTCCTTGCTCACTCGGCACCTGAACACGCCCATATTTGATCGCTTGCTCACTGGTGACGAAACGTGGGTCCTCTATGACACTCCCAAAGGTACCAGACATTGGTTGTCGCCACGTGACCCTGTTCCCCACACGAAAGGTTATGTTCTCTGTATGGTGGACTTGTCCCCAAGTAGTGTATTACGAGCTCCTTCCACCTGGTCAGACCATCACTGCTGACCTCTACTCACAGCAGTTGCAAAGGGTGCACCGTCTATTGCGGCAGGAGTCAGTATTGATTAATCGCATGGGTGCGCTGTTCCCCCACGATAATTCCAAGCCACATGTGGCAAAGAGGACCTGGGAGATCTTTCAAGAACTTGGCTGGGAGACACTGTGTCATACACCATATTTACCGGACCTTGTGCCAACAGATTACCACCTGTTTCATTCTCTCGACAAGCACTTCCGTGGGAGATCCTTCGCCAATGAGGGAGACCTGCGGAACGCACTCACGGACTTCTTTGCCTAGAGGACGGCCGACTTTTATTACCAGGCTATTGTGCAGCTGCAGGAACGTTGGCAGAAGATGCTGGATGCTGATAAAGCTTACTTCGAAACCTAAAGGTACTTACCGTCCACTGTATTGCTCTTTGTTTATCACTGCTCTAGAACGGCAAAAACATTTTTGGTCACCTTGTATATAAAAAGGAAAACAAATATATAGCCATCACACAAGAACATACACAAGTACAATAATGAGATAAAAATACATGAAATAATAAGGAAGAAAGAGAGAGGGCAATAATATGTAATTAACAATATTATTTCCAATTTTTTTAAAAAGAGATAGTTGATTTTTTTTTAAATAAAAAAGGACTGTACATCTTCACCACTCAAACTAAGTTGGAAACATAAAAAAAATCCCCTTACATCTCTAATATAATAGAAAAGAGAAATGGCATCTAGCATCATAAGTTGAGATTAAGTAAAAAAACTTGCTTAGTTCCTTATTTTAATAATAATGATAAAAGGACAAGAATTGAAATGTAGAAAAAACAATTCTATGTTAACAAAACCAGTCAACTCCGAGATGTTAGAAGGATTGAAACAAAACTTTTTATGAAGAAAAACAAAATTATAACCACATGTAAGATGTGAATAATCAACTATTGTGTTGTTAAATTATTTTTTAACACCTGCCATAAAAAGAAGCTATATAATTATATTATTATTATTTAATAGATTTAAGCAACTCATTTACATTAGATTCGTTGACTGTCACCCATGCTTGGCTTTACGCCATCTAATCTCTAATAAATAGCGGCACGATCACCAGTAGCCTTGATCCACTAGAACTGTTTCCTCTTCTCCTATTTCTCTTTTCAATATTGAACAGCAAACGGTATTTACTAACAGATTTCCTTTGATGCAAAACCAGGGGAAAAAAGCTAAATATATATATATATATATATATATATCCGATTCAGCGTTGTATTACTAACCGAAAACCAAGAGTGGTGTAAGGGCAGGATCGAAAGGGGATGGAGGGATTAGAGCGGGCTGGAAGAGAAATGGAAAACCCTGAGGCATTGAGTAAACCCTATTACCGTAGACGAATGTGTATTTACAGGAATATCATCATGTTTATCGAGATTTCCAACCATTCCCTTCATCAAGAGTAAAATTTACCCAAAGCTTTGGTAAGCAAAGTAAAATCGAGGCACCCGGAGTAGATTGAATGAAACATCATCCTACTTCCTTTGGCCTCTCCGATCAAGATATTAAATAGAAAACGTTGGAAGAGGAAGTATATATATTTTCCCCTTTTTTAATTTCCTATATACATTTTTTCAATAACTTATTGCTTGCGACAAAATCAATAAACTTTGACTGGCGCAAGAACTGTTGCTTATCGTATTTACTAGATTTAAAAATGTTTTACCACTCATCTTAATCTATTTCTATTGTGACCTGAGTTACGATTATGGGTCATACTGCTTGGATTCATGTCAGTTTAGAAAACAATTGATAATTGGTGTTCTTCCGAGAGTCATTTCTATGGCTTGAACATCTCAAGTCAAGTGGACCGATGGGCAGTTTATTCTTCCCTTCCTTCGAATGAGGAAGGACGAGACTACCGTTTAAAGTTGATTCTCCGTCCTTACATTTAGTATGTTTGCACGGGCAACGAACTCGAGATCACTTCATTGCAATCGCCGAATGGACAGAAATGAATTCAATATCACATTGTAAATTTTTTTAAAAAAAAGAACTTTATTTTTCTCTTGTCAGTGAATGCTAACAAGGGATAAAACAATCGTTAGATTACACAAAATAAAATTTAACTACAGTGAATATTTTGAGAATGAGTAGCGCTAGAAAACCTGAGGAAAACAAAGAATATTACAAACATGTGAGTGAAATAATGCATTTCATGTTCATTTTATGCATACGTTAATGGATGCGTGCAAGAATAAACGAAGGAAAGAATGAATACATAAATGATTTACGTGATGAGTACAAACTAAATTGGATACTCAGTATCGTAAGGCATGAGATAAATGAATTGCATCATACGAAGGAATGAAAGATTACTGAATATATGAACATTGAAAATCTTACATTAGGGAGTTGACCATGAATTCCTTTAACTATCTATTGCGAAATGAGATACGTATTACACACAATTATATGACTGACTCAGTGAATGGATAGTTGAAGAAAGTACGTAAATCACTTATTAAACAAAACAATACATGTACGCCTGACAAGCGAACGGATTTTATGCTAAACTTTC
>JAGDQP010057924.1:0-12649 GCA_022664845.1 Lepisma saccharinum
CCACGAAGTTATTTTCACTGGCCCCGACAAATCCAAAATTACATGTAGTATATTCTACATTGGATTTAAAAGAAAATAATTTTAAACATAAACATAATTTGGTCCTTGAATATTATTCAGACATACAGTATATCCACTATTTTGTAATATTTTTTGTTACTAATACAACTAGCAAAACAATCGCTATATAGGAAAGTAACTAAACTTCGTCTAGTAGCCTAATTTCGCCCTGTGGTCATTTGTATTGTTTCTCCTTGTGGGAGTTTTGCATGCTTTCCACATTGTATAAGAGCTTCAGCAAACTATAAGTTTTATAGTGATAAGGATAAGCATGCTTGGTTGGTGATAATTGAGCTATAATATATACTAATACTTTGGCGGGAAAAAGTCTTGCCCTAGTGAGTGGAGAATCACATTTTTCGGTGTCAAGGGAGTCCCAATTTCACCCACCTCATGTGTCCATTATTTCAATTTCTAAATTTAAGGCGATGCATTGTAAGACAAGAAGAACGTGACTTTTTACAGGAGCAGAGTACAAACTACAATTCACTGAATTATATTATCTCATTTAACAGTGCGAGAGAAATTTCAAAAGAGACAAATATCGTACGCAAATTCCTAGAAGCAAAGCTGGAGGACCATATTTATCAAGCAGCGACAGCAAAGATGGCCACTGTAAATATAAGTCAACAAGTACCGAATCTATCACTAGCTACGATACAGAGCCGACCGGGTAGCCGTGCGGTCTTAGGCGTAGACTCGAAGGGTCATGAGTGTTTGTGGATTTTAATTAGGCTGTAAACAGTCGAATTGTGACGGGCCGAAGTCCAAAGTTACTAGATCAGCCCATATAAAATAAAGTTTACTACGATACAGAGTGAAGGACTGTACTTCCAAGTAAACGAGGATTAAAAGCGAGTTTCATGTAGAAAATGTCGCATTAGGATCCATGAAAACTGTTTGGTAAAGTAAAAGATCACGTTTTCACCTGTAAAATTTGGCTACAATTACTGGAGGGTGGTCTAAAGATAAAATCTACATTTTCTCCAGATTTCGTGTTTTGAACTTACAATGAATCAGAGTTTATATCTACAGCTATTTCTTGAGTTTAGAAAAATGAGACACCTATTATTTTGGATAATTATGGGTATAATTGTTCATACTCTCCCACTTCAAGTTGGAAGCAAATTTCTCTTCATTGAAAAAAAGCAAAACATTTCATTCATTGTAGCTTTTTATGTCTAAGCAGACAATGGGCGAAATTTGGACATATTTTTTCAGTCATTTTTCCCTTGTTCTGGAAAATACATTATTTCTCGCGTTGTAATATCGAAATTACTGTTGAGTCACAATATATTTGTACTTTACTGTTTATAAAAGTTAATGCAATCCTCACATTCTTCTTATGAGCATTACAATAAATTTTATGAGCATAAAAAACGTGGGCGAAATTTCGGTGCTTTCCTCTATTACTTCTGAGTTGATCCTCTATAATGAAGGCCTGGCCCTCCTCATGCTTAGCGAATTTGATCTGCTGAAAAAAAGTTAGGAGACCCCGGTTATAGATGGAATCTTTCAAACCTCGTGAGTATTCAATCGTAGCATACGACACTGTACATTAGGGCTGCCAGTTTCCCGTATTTTGAGATGAGAAATGTTGTCCCGTATTTAAACATTTCGCTTCTGCCGTGATTACAGCTAGACATTTACCGATTCTTCACTTCACCCGAAGCTCTGAAATTTGTCTGCGTTACTTGCTTCTATCAGCATCACTAAAGTCATTTTATAACGTGATGCTGGATCCAGTAACCAAGGCAATGATGTGAATTCAAAATGGACTGTTTCTTCCCTCTCAAAAGTTAATTTACATGCTGTACCAAATATACTGATGTTGATATGTTTGTTCTGAGCATTCCTGGTTCAAACGCATTTGTTGAGAGTTTTATGAATTCTTAAAAAGAAATGGAGAAATGATGGGAATAAATGTTCACGTAGAGAATCAGAGATCCAAGTTTTACTTAATTTTGATCATAGTTGTCAGGAATCCCATGACTTGAGTCAGGGAGATGCAGAATTACTCGGAAGTGCTAAAAGTGAAGTAAAATATTAGGGGTATGAATGTAAAGAAAAAACAACAGAAGTAAAATAAATAATGTATGAAAATTTAAATTCGTAGTAGTACATTTAATTATAATAATTTATGTGCTTAAAATTCGATCATGTATTTGAGATTTTTTTCTTTCTTGATTTATTTTCTTGCTTCTTACTATTGCTAGAATTGCATAACCATAAATCAGGATAGTGAAATTTCCTTGAGTTAACTGACGTATTAACATTCTAAAAACCTGGCAACCCTACTGTACATACACCAGAGCAGACGATTCCTGAGAGATTGTGGTGCCACATATTGGAGGACTGATGAACTAATGATTGAAATACTTGGTTCAAGTCGACAGTGGGAGTATGATGTCATGCCTAAATCAGCTTCGAATACGAATTTATTTATGGTCTTTCGCCATCTCAGACTCGGGTTGGGACAGGGTGGGAAAGAAGATGTTGGCAGGTAGTCGGCCATGGCCTACCCAGATAGCATGTCAGCTTGCAACAAGGTTATCAGTCATTTGCTTTGAGCTCGCCAAACTTGATATTATGTTAACTTAATAATCAAACATGAAACAAATTTGTTGGAACAATACAAGTGGCTTGGTTGTTATAACTAACCTAACTCAAGCTTGTTGGAACTTGTTAAACCTGTTATTAATTTGAATTTTGTTTCAGTGCGAAGATGTCCCATCACGTGCCAGGACTATTTTGCCGTAGGCTAATCTTCGCCAACTCCCACCATTTTACAACAGACGTCTCTTGGATCTGATAAATATAACATGTATATGATTTTCATGTAAAAACGTTGTAACTGACTTGTTCTATACCATGATACATGTTTGTATGCTACATGGTCAACGGAACCATGACCGTTGGTTCTTTTGTTTTCTTTTTGTTTTATATTTTATGTACTTTTTTTTGTATACAGTTTATGTATGTAACTGTACTGACACGGGTTAGGTGGTAGAACAGCGTCAGCTGAATCTCGCCCACGCTAATAAAGAATGTTTGAATTGAATTGAATTGAATTGGAACGCAAAAAATCAATATCACTTAGAAAGCGAGCTAGGGCGTGTGATTCCGTGGTTTGGTGGTTACAGCATCGGTTTGGTGTGCCAGTGCACCTCGGTTCGTTTCCCAGCCAGGGCAACGTTTTCATTTTTTTAAAAGAAGTGTATTATGTTTTTCTTGCCCTGCCACGACTATCTCAACTTTGATTCTTGTAAAGTAGAGTGCTTGATTCAACCTCCTGTGTCAAGCTATCCCAGTTGTCGTAATAAACTTGATTGACTTTTGAGTCAAGTCAAAATTTGCTATGTCGGAAGTTATTAGGTACCATCCTGACATTTGCCTGGTATGACTAAGGCTAGAAATCAACTTCGAATTCGTGATGCTATGCCGGGTCCTTTCAATGATCATCAAGCATATAGGAAGTTGCAACTCTGTATAGAGTTTGTTTGTGACAATCCCTTCTGTATTGATTACTTTGCAAATGCTTTACCTACTAATGTAAGTTCTGGAGATAAAAATTAGTACTCCAACACTAGTTAGCTTCTAGTTCTTCTTTGTTAGTTTCGTCTGACTCTTTCAGGCTTTACTTCTATTCATATCAACACTTTATTTTGTTCATTTCACAATCTAGGGTGACTCTGGAGGCCCACTAATATGTAAGCAGCTTGTGGTGGGAATTGTGTCCTTTGGGTTTGAATGCGGATCAACAGTAACTCCGGATGTTTATATGTCATCAGGAACCTTCGTGAAATGGATGAGGAAAATATTGAACGCTCACTTAGAAGTAGCGGAGATAGAGTTGACTGTTTACCCTTGTCCTCGTTGTCAATAACCTGGATGCATGCACTAGTTTACTTTGTTCTGTTTCTTTTGTAATCAGTTTTTAAAATAAATGTTTATTGTAAATAAATTATATTATTTGTATTTCCCTTCAATTAATAAACATTGAAAATAAAAATCTGACATGTATGTCCATACAGGATTCGGTAAAGGTTCATATATCTAAGGATTAGTCATTACAATTTGATTATAATAGAAACTGAAAATTCAAATACGTAATTAAATAAGAATGTATAATTTACCTATAAGCTGCTATACCAGAACTCAATGATGCAGTATTTCACTGAATTTTATCCATCATTATCAGATGTTGTCCAAAGACACACTTGCGTCACACTTGGTTTAGTACTGACATTAATAACATTACAAAACAAATAGTTTTTTCTTTGTAACAAAATAATTTTTTTTGTAACTTTTAACAAAGAAGATATAAATTTCAATGTAAAATTTTGTTTTCGTAAATCCAAATATAATAAAGCCAACTTAGGTACATTCCTCAAGCATTAACATGATCCTTTCCTGCTTCATCGCGTGTACGGGACACTTGGAAGTTAAAAGAAAGCTCCAAGATGAAAACTCTGACTTCTATCTATAACACAAACTGCCAGGGTTTCTTTCAGAAACACGACCGGGGTGGTATCACCTCATAGAGCACGAAATAAGCCCTCCTTGCGAGAAGTTTAGAGTAAGTAGTAATAACATATAGAACCTAGTATCATTATCTCGGGAAGAACAAAAATATCCAATCAACTCTATTAATACCTTTCCGGAGAGGGTTTTCTGAAAGAAACCCTTAAAAACAGGTACATGTTACGATCGTAATCATTATCTTTATGCTCGAATTTTCAACTCTGGAACTATCATCAGGAACAGGAATGGAGGTAAAATTACCTATGTAGATAAAAGAGCATCGTTTTCAGACGATGGTCCCTGATCGCTTAGCTATATCCTTCCTACTAGACAAGTGTTTACCACGTTGTATATTATTAACTCCCACAATTTTTGTGATCAATAAAACTATTAAAAGGATATTCCAGTTTAAATGTCCAGATTCAGCGCCAATATTCTGGAAAGTATATTAAAAATTTCATATACGCACTGATTAACAAAGATTAGGTGATGAATAGACTTTCCAAGCCCTACAAGTTGCACCATATGGAAACAACCAAGTAATATTCGATAAATTCAAAATATTCATACCACGTATATTAAATAGGTGTTGCCACATTGTATAACTTTAAGACTTTCCAAAGATTTTTATCGGCAATTCTCTATGAGTCTGAGATAACAGAGCTTTCTTTATATACATTTTATCTATGTAAGATTCATGAATTTATAATTATATAACTAGTATCCACCATTTCGTATTAGAATGCCTAGAAACATGAGTAAACTTAAAAATCATAAATGTAATTTCTTGTATATAAAGTGATTCACCCGGATAAATCCTCCAACTATGAACCGCTGTTTCTCTTATGCCTTTTCTATTTAACTAACACTTGATCTTTTCCCATGTAATTTTTCCTACTTACCTGTGTTTGCATTCTTTCTGTTGATGATAGCTTAGAACTATAGAAAATTTGAGCATACAAATAAAGCCTCTGGGTATGGTGTTGTAGTATCTGTTTTATTCTAACAGCTCTGTGTTCGGTGGTATTGAGCAGTTCTACTTACTGTTTCACTCTCTAAATAGAGACAAATAAAAGCTTATTCCGATAGCGGGTGTGCGTGGATAAGACCCTAGAGGGCAAGAGAAGTGACAATCTTGTGATAAAGGGGGTCAAAAGTACGAAACGATTGAATCGTCTACACTATACGACCTTCGGTTCGTCGCCTGGGATGTGAAGACCTACTTTGTAGAAACAATATACGTAACATTATTCACTAGAGTATTTTTTACATTTTCGTCTCGCGATTTCATATTCACTATAAATCCAGTAAATGATGCCGATATCGTATCAAAACAAATGATAGAATGATCGAACAACAATGGCAAGAGTCGAAAAATCAGTTAACTCAAAATGATATAGGTGGACAATATTTTCGGTTAATACCAAATTCTCACCTTTCCTACCAAACAGGACTTCATCTGCACAGCTCTACCCAACCGAATGATATTTAGCTATTTTTTTCATGTGGCGTTTTAGATTCAGTCTAAAAATACCTGTTTTTACGCGCACTTCTCGATAGAGTCGCTAGTAAGTTTGCTAATCATCGGGCACTCTTGTAGGTATTTTGCGACATTAACTTTAGTACACATTAGTGGAGAACATGAACTATCAAGAATTCTTCATAGGTGGTCAACCTCCCGAGGAGTTTCCTTACCCTGATATAAACTCAGCGTGAGAGTGAGAGACAAGTTCCAGTATGAGGGTGAAGGTTAAATGAAAACGTGAAGGCAGAAACAAATCCATGAGGTGAGGGCGAAACGAAGATATGTGAGTGAGTGAGGGTGACGCTGAAGAAGAAACGTGATGATAAGTGTGAAGCGAGGACATGGGGTAAGGTTAGATTTGATCGAAATGAATAACTACGGTAAACAAAGAAATCTTTCGGAGATTGTAATACATTTCGCTCATACATAAGGAATATTCATTGGGTTTTGATAAATTGCAAGCTTAATTGCCAGGTTTCTAGACAATTTCTGCACATTGTGCTACCTTAAAATCACATAGATTCAACCTTCAAGTCAGTTATTAATACACCATCAACACCAATGATAGATGTAGTAAACAGAGGACAGTCCGACAAAATCTCTTTTGCTTTACCGTCAATGATATTTGAATAAGACGGCCCGAAACGGAAAACCCGGTAAAAGATATTACGGAATACAGTATCTGTCTTTTTGTTTTAAGCTGTGTTCTTTTATTGCCATAAGCAAGTAAATTTTATTAGCATCAGTGGTTGCCACGATTGATTCATTTAAAGACATTGTCGCATTGCAGTAATTGGAACATGTAGTTATAGTAGACATAGGCAAAAAATTAAATTTGATCAGCCAATACGATTGTATCGAGAATTGAATTGTGATACCAAATCACCAATAGGTTAGAGTTCAGTAAAACGCTGCAAATTTAGAATACTTACATCAACAACTGGAAGTAATTTATGAGCATTTGAAGAAAAAGGCCTATTAGCTATAAAAAATGATTGGCGGTAATCGGATTTCCCTTGAGCTTGGTCTATTCTCCACCTAGTGACCATAATTTCACAAGTCTTCTGTTTTTACCTTTGTTTACATTGAGTAATGATAGCAGTGACAGTAAACAATCCCACCAGCGTTGAAGTACTGGACTCAAATAAATTCTTGTATAGAACTTCAATTGTGATTTGCTTTTTCATCACAACTTTTATCAACGGTTGGTTATTTTCTTCGTAAGTGAAAATAACCATAAATTAGCAAATGAGTTTGTCGTATATCTTTTAGTGGTCTCTAAGTTTAGTCTTGTTGATTATCGTGTAGGATGTAATGGCATTTATTTATGTTAAATAAAATGTTGATGTCCACTGTGCATTACATTTGATCGCTTTCAAAAGTCTTCCTTGTGTGTACCTATCTCCTTCCTGATTCTGAAGTTCGTACTGGGGAATCGGCTCCGTTTCGAGAACTGAGTAAGGTTTTCCAATATTTTACTCAGTCCCAGCAGGCGAATGCTGAAATTGTATTTTGGGCACTACAGCTTTTTGCCGTAGACGTGCTTGGTTTGAGAGGTATTCCCGTATGGGCTTAGGTCACTGAAATACCGATATAGTTCATTAATGGAAGTTCAGTATATCTTACCCAGTGGCAGTAGCTCTGTTGATAATGTTGGTCCCCCATTCGAGAGGTCCTAGGTACGATTCCAGCTGCTGACCATCCTCACCGAGGCTTTTCGTCAATGACATCAGGCAAATGCCGAGATACTGCTTCCAAAATAGGCTCTGACTACTCCTTCCCGCATCCTTGCACCTACCCTATCCTTGCTTAAGCAATAAATGCTTGTAAAGGCCATAATTACAATTAAGTACATGTTTCGTGTTTCTTCGTAATTTAACATCGTTGAGATAATTACTGGGATGCTGTGGTAGTCAAAGATTTGCTTTTTTATTTATCTTAAGTTCGATAGTAGAATGGCGGGACTTGGGTGTGTTATAGGCATCTTGGTTCAAATTTTGGAACCAGATTTAGTTATTATTTATTCTCTTTTATGACCCTTATTTTTAATTGTAAAAAAAGTACTATTATTTTGTAAAAGAGTATGAACCCCTATTTTTCCAACCCCTATTTAACATGGCATAAAAGATAATGAACACATTTTCCGCCTCTATTTAACATTGAATTTAATTCACATTATAAAAGAGTGCGGGCTATTTTACGACGCCTTGAGCACGGCACCCCGACCTTTCCCCCAAAATACACTTGGGGTTGTTTTGAATTTAATCAGAATTTAATCTATTACATAAAAGACTATGAGCCATATTGTAGAACCCTGAAGGCCTTGCTTGAGCTAACCTACAGAACATGCAATAGGTGGTTATAGCAGACTATTTCCCCAGCAGCCGTGGTGTATTCGCTACAGACTATGGTATAGGGGAGCCGTTTTCGAGATATGGGGCCTAATGGTTCCTAATTGCCAAAATTTCGTCGGATCGTCACCAAACTCTAGATTTAGGTAGATTATGATGAAAAACGACAAGCGATTTATAAGGGGAGATTTTTCGATTTATTTTTCCGATATTTTGAGCTGATTTCGAGCTATGGGGGCTAATTGACAAAATTTCGTCGGATCATCACCAAACTTTGGATTTAGGTAGATTATGATGAGAAACGACAAGGCTACAATCTATGCCCTATTTAATATAGCAGAGATTACATAAAAGGCTACGAAGCCCGTTTTCAACCCTTACAGAGGCTATGGTCCAACCCCTATTTAACATAGCAGCAATATATGCTAGTTACGCTATTTAACCCCACATGAACCTTTTCCAGCCCTATTTAACGTAGCAGAGACTACGAACCACCATAGCAGAGATTAGACTAGTGCACCTTTTTCCATCCCCTATTTAACAAAGTAGAAATCACATAACCCACACATTTTATAAAAGGCTACGACCCCTATTTAACATAGCAGAGATTACACACAGTCTAGACTATTTAACCTACATGAAAGACTATGACAGTTTATTAACCCTTATATTTTATAAAAGGCTACGGCACCTTTTTCCAACCCCCAATTTAACATAGCAGAGATTACACAGGTATATAGGCTAGTTAATTTAACCCAGATAACGTGGAATAGGAGATTACATCCTCCAATACTATGAAAGGGTACGAAGCTCTTTTCTATTCCTTGCATAGCACCATAGAGATTACCTAACCCACATAGGAGTGCACGATATGAAGCTCTTTTTCAACTTTAAAAAAAAACACTACAGAGGCTACATTTAACAAAATTGTACTAAGGTCAAAGGTCAAATATTTACCCTGTATATCTCGTAAACGGCTAGACATATTGAGATTCTGTTTTCACATTTGGGATTAGGGCGTTGAATATTACATGTGAAAAAAGTGGTGACATCGAGGTCAAAGGTAAAATATTTAACCATGTATATCTCGTAAACGGCTAGACATATTGAGATTCTGTTTTCACATTTGGTATGAGGGCGTTGAAAACTACATGTGAAAAAAGTGATGACCTCGAGGTTAAAGGTCAAATCTGAAGTCAGTTTGCTAACTTCGCCCCTCGTGGTCGTAGAATAATGAAACCTATAATGCAATTTATTTTAGTCCCAGGAATGTCAAATATCAAAACAACTTCTTTCTACCTATTGTCGCTCCCAAGAGATGGTGATTCGATTTTTGTCGAATTTTGACTTTTTAGACGCAGATATGAGAAACTTGCAGATTATATGTTATTTGGGTCGGTGATGCAGAATATGAAATTTGCTTCTCTCTACCCCCTACCCATTCCAAGATATGGCGGTTCGAATTTAGACATTTTAGATGCAGAGATGAAAAACTTGCAGCTTATATGTTATTTAGGTCGGTGATGGAGAATATGAAATTTGCGAAATAGTCATTGAGATTATGTCGATTTCTCCTTGAAATACATGCTACAAGTACTCCACATGGTCGCAAAGCGTAAAATACAAACATTTCAAATTAATTCCCTCATTTAATATACACTTGTGCAAGTTCCTCCCCAAGAAAACCTAAGCATGCTCTCTCCAATATGGCATTATTTGAATTTCAATGATACCTCAAAATTATGTTCTAATGTCTCTTTTCACCAAATACGAGCTCTTTACTTAAACAATGTCACTTTTCTCCCTTCCCAATAACAAACACTAATTTTCTGCTTACTATGTGGCGTATTCACATTTTTGTTACTTTTTACCCTATAAATCGTTTTCTACAATACATTACCGTTAAAAGACTATTTTCTACCTGAATTATATATACCTGAATGATTATATATTTTCTACCTGAATGATATTTGCTAAAATATCTCTTTCATAGCTAAATATGTCCCTTTAAAGTGGTACTTTAATAGCAAATTCTCAAAACAGGGGGCGAGAAACGTCTCACATACGTTTAGCCATTCAAAGCAACAAACACTTGGTATTATGGCAAATTCTACTTAAAACAGTATTTATATCTCTTATTTACCAATGCAGCTGGAAACTATCTCACGCGCCATTATTTTGTACAAACACTACACGGTCCAAATAATAGACGCATTCAAGGTATTTTATTCATTACTACCACCACTAAGGCCCGTAGTGCTAGACAGGTTTAGTTACAATGGAAGCCATGTGTAATTTCTGCTTCACCGACCCCGAATACTGCGACCAGCCATATTATGGAAGCGATAGTTCTGTATCAGCGTGAACATTTGTGTGTTTCTCATTTCTAAGACCAAAATATAGTTCTTCGAATATAATTCAATATTCGACCGACTCATATACAACCAATATTGGGGCATACTCTCAGCAAACCCAAGAAAAAGTATACAATCCGAGGAAATAGCGTGGGATTTTATATTTTATTGCTCCTCCATCACCACGTCGGAGGTGTATAATCTGAGAGACTAAACTATACCAATCATGTACTTGTCGTCAAAGAACAAAGATAATATTATTTCTTGTGTGTAATTGTTGGAAAGATACGAGTCTTTCATGTGAGTATAGTAATTATCACAATTACCTTGCTTTCCTACAGCCCCTGTACCAGCTACGGAATAATAGACATATTCAATCATTGATGCTCAATGAGTTCTGATACAAAAAAAGCCCTGTGTAATCTCGGTTTTGAATTCGTATACTGTAGAATTGCGCTATGTGCACATTTATTCTGTAATTGTCTTTATTCTTTACCGAAGACATACAGCAGCAAAATGCAATTTTGGTTTTAAATTTCCCATACTGTAAAATTACGGTAATAGCAACTTGCATTCTCTAATTGTCTTTTATTCTTTAACCCAGGCAATGCATAGAAAACGTACAGCAGCAAATGCAATTCAATATATTTTCCATACTGTAGAGTCACACTATGTGCACATTGCCCGCGAGGACATACAGTAGCAAATGCGAGCTTGGTTTTGGATTTCACATACTGTAGGATCATTCATATAGCAACTGTAGTGCATACAAATTGTATTTCCTAATAACTAACGAATGCAATGCACAGAGGACATACATTAGCTAATGCAATTTTTGTTTTAAACCTTGCATTAGGCCTATATAAACACGCATTTTCCAGTTTCATAATTCTAGGAAGCGAATTTCACATTTTGAATTACCAATTTCGAATACTGCGAGTTTGTCAATTTGATTTGTTATATTTTGGAAGCGACAAAAGTTCGTAATTTAATGCTTTTATAGTTCTGGGACCAAAAGGGTCGTCATATTTTTGGAAAGGGTAGGTGGTAGAAAGAAGAAAATGTCATATTCTGCATTACCGACCCGAATAATATATAATTTGCAGGTTTCTCAATTCTACCTCTAAAACGTCAAAATTTGACAAATTCAAACCGCCATATCTAGGAAGCGACAATAGGTAGAGAGAAGCAAATATTACATTTGGTATTATTGACATAAATAACATATAATTTGCGAGTTTCTCATTTCTGCGTCTAAAATGTAAAAATTCGAAAAAACTCAAACCGCCATATCTTAGCAGCGACAATAGGTAGAAAGAAGCAAATATCACATTCGGTATTACCGACCCGAATAACATATAATTTGCGAGTTTCTTATTTCTGCGTCTAAAATGTCAAAATTCGAAAAAATTCGAACTGCCATATCTTGGAAGCAATAATAGGAAGAAAGAAGTTGTTTCAAATTCAGCATTACCGTGAAACAAATAACATAATTTTGGGTTTTCATAGTTCTCACACCAAAAGAGAAACAATCGAAAAATTCGAAACATTATATTTCTTGAACACCAACAGCTATAAACATGCTGTTTTCATATTTAACATTCCCATAAATAAAATAAATTGCATTATAAGTTTCATAATTCTACGACCACGATGGGTGAAGTTACCAAATTTGACATTTGACCTCGAGGTTACCACTTTATTCACATATAGTACTCGATGCCCACATACTAAATGTGAAAACAGAATTTCAATATGTTTCGTCGTTTACGAGATATACAGGATTAAATATTTGCCCTTTGACCTCGAGGTCACAACTTTTTCCATATAGTACT
>JAGDQP010057925.1:0-12649 GCA_022664845.1 Lepisma saccharinum
GAATGAAGAACAGTTGCAACTACCATCAGGACACACGTTCTACTTCAAGGGAACAGAAAATGGTAAACCGACAGGCGTTGGCTTTAATTAATAAAGACCTGAAGACACGGATCACAGAAATTGAAGGAATTTCTGATAGAATCGCAAGGGTAGTAATAAAAAATAAACAAGAGATACAGTATAGAAATCATACAGGTATATTCTCCAACATCACATCCGGAGGAGGAAATCGAGGACCTATACGAGGAGATATAGAAGATTATGGATAGTAGCAAATCGTTATAAAATTGTAATGGGAGACTTCAATGCGAAAGTAGGAACTAAGCAGAGCAGTGACACAAAAGTAGGAAACTTTCGATTTGGCAAAAGAAACAAGAGAGGAGAGAAGTTAGTGGAATTCTCAGAAGCCAACAGACAGCTCATTTCCAATACATTTTTCAAGAAGCCGCCCCAGAGGAAGTGGATATGGAAAGGCCCAGGGAAGGTTAAAAGGAAATAGACTACGTTTTGTCGAATAATAGGAAAATTCTTCAAAACGTGTCTGTTCTGCAAAGATTCAAAGTTTCGACTGATTATAGGACAGTGAGATGAAAGCTGAAAATAAATACTAGTCTTGAGAGGAGAAAGAGGCTTATCAGAGAAGAACCCTCAGTTTTAAATCTAGCTATCGAAAAACAGATATAAATTTGCGATATAACTAAGCAACAGATTCAGCGCCTTGGAAGAGTTACAAGATGAAGAAAGATATCAATAGCAGAAATAAAATACTGACTGAGATAATACCAGGTAAGAGAACGGTAAATGAAATAGCAGGAATCAAAAAGAAAAACAAGAGAGCAAAATCACAGAAGAAATTAAACTCTTGATGAAGAAAAGCAGGGAAATGAAAGAAGAATAAAATCACATAAATCACAAAAATACAATCGAGGAGAACAAGAGCCAGAAGAAAACCAAACAGCAGCTCATGATAGGGAAAAAGCAAATAATTGCAATTAAGAGACCTGACGAGACCGTAACCAGAAATAAGAAGGAAATTATAAAATATTTGAAAATTTCTACAGAGAATTGTATTACTCCGAAGAAGAACTTGGGAAAAAAAGATTCAGAAGAAAACGGTGTAGAAGTCCCAGACGTAATGAAAGAAGAAGTGGATAAAGTACTTCGAGGGATGAAAAATGGAAAATTGCCAGAAGCAGACTGACTTACAGCAGAGATGTTTAAGTGGGAAGGTGAAGAAATTAAAGAGGAACTTGCTAAATTATTCTCAGTGTGCCTAAGGAAAAGTTGGAATAATGCTATTATTATTTTATTGTGCAAGAAAAGGGACAAAGAACGCGTCGAAAACTACAGATCAATTAGTCATATATTGAACGAGACTTAGATTTAAACCAGGGAAGGGACAATTCAGATTTCGTCGTGAATTTTGCACAATGGACTACATACAAGCATTGAATGAGGTTATGGAAAGGACTAAGAATATGAAATTCCACTATGTCTGGGATTCATAGATTTTGAAAAAACTTTCGATTCGGTCTCCTTGGCAGCAATACTTAAATCACTTGAACATCAAGTCATCGAAAGTGCATACATCAATTTACTACGAAACATTTACTCGACTGCCACATCTGTTATTAGACTACATCAAGAGAGTGAAAATTTTAAAGTTTGGAAAGGATAATCGAAATAGATTCAATTTCTCCAAAACGTTTTTCAGTGGTTCTCGAGGGAGTGTTCCAAAATCTAAACTCGGATGGAGTCGGAATGAAACCAATGTCGATTACCCTAATCATCTACGATTCGTTGTTGATATAATCCTGTTTGCATCAAGTGTAGGAGCACTACAAACCAGAATGGAAGAGCTGTGTAATGAGAGTTCGAAAATAGGGCTTAAAATGAACATAAGTAAAACCAAAGTAATGTACAGTCAACATGCTCCAAAGAAGGAAATAAAGATTAACGGAGAGACAATAGGCATAATTGATGAGTATATGTACCTAGGGTAGCTCGAACCATTGAATGCCGAGTTAACGGGGCGTGGAGCTCGTTTGCTTTATTTTCAAAAGCAAAACTACCAATTCGTATCAAGCATAAAGCTCATAATCAATGTTCATAAAGTTACCTGTAATGTTATACGGCTGCGAAACTTGGACATTGAATGCGCAAAGGACTCAAAGATTTAAAGTCACAAAGAGCAATGGAGAGATGCAAGCTAGGAATAGCTAGGAGGGACAGGAAGACAAATGAATGGATTCGCGAACAAACAAAGGTATAGAAGGTATAATAAAGACTGCGAAAAAGATGAAGTGGAGATGGACCGGCCACATAGCTAGACGAACAGATGGAAGATGAACGACGAATGTTCTACATTGGATTCCCAGAGAAAAGAAACGACGTCCAAATGCAAGATGGGCAGATGAAATCAAGCGTTTTCAGGAGCTACATGGATGAGGATAGCAGCAGACCGAGATATGTGGAAAGAAAAGAGGGAGAGCTTCATCCAGCAGTGGATAGAAAACGGCTGAATATGATGATGATCTTTATGTGTATAGTCAATGATTGTGTAACTTAATATAACCCCATGCTAATCAATAAAAATGCTTCTCCTACTACCTCGCCTGAGGTATGGATATTTGTGGATTTTAATCGAAAAAATAGTTTCTCAAATGACTCAACAAAATACAATCTTTACGTTTTGTTGGAAATGGAAAATTTACCATATTTTTGGGGGTTAAAAGCGAAGCTGCAATCTCCACTTTTTTTTTTTAACTTGAGATTTTGATGGCATTGTATACATTAAAGTGTCTACTTTAAGATCAGTGATTCCACCAGATCCCTTTCGGAGGTTGTCATCTCCCCAAATCCTCGAATGTGAATTAGAATATATATATGGCCTTTAGTCATCTAAGGCTCAGTCCGGAATAGAGGAGGGGAAAGGATTCGGGAAGGTGTCGGCAGGGTCTAAGTTGAAGGTGCCATCCCGGCTGGCGTGACTGAGGAAAAAGCCTAGAAAAACCTCAGTCACGATGGTCAGCCGCTGGGACTGAAGCCACGACCTCCCGAATGCTACGCCAACGCTCTATTACTGAGCTATGGCGGCTCGGTTACAAATCCTCCAGAGAACCCACGACTATAATTTTGTATGTTTTAAAACGAAAGAAACTGTGCAAAACTCCGCTTACACCATATCAACTTTGCATCACACCAAACTGAAAATCGTGGCGGAATCCCTGTGGATATTAAAATTCCGAATTCATTTATTTACACTTGGAAAATGAGCTGAACGTACTTCAGAACTCTGAGATACGGAATTTAACGAATATGATAATTGTTTTTCAAAAGTTTTTTGTCTTGGACTACAGCCAATTTTATATATATAAGAAACTTATATCGTTGTTGAACATATTTCTTTATTTACAAACTCCCAATACAGTTACCCGCCCTCGTGGTCTAGGTGGTAACGTTGCAGACTTCGGATCGGCAATGGATAGGTACGTAAGTAGGTCGGAACCACGCGCCGACCATCCTGACTGAGGGTTTCCGGGTTTCTCTAATTTTCACCAGGCGAATGGCGGGATGGTATCTGAAAAAGGTCATGCCATTACCTTCCTCATTCTCGCTCTTCCCTATCTCGACCTGAACCAAAAATGTCTAAAAGTTATAAATTATAATAAATTCAAATTCCCAATACAACTTAGATGTAATATTATACAGCATGTAAACAACAACAAAGTGAAGAATACAGCAAGAAATTAGCCCTAGGAATATTCATAGTACTATTTTCCTGGTACGACGAAAGGAAACCGGCGAAAACCTCAATCAGAGATTCCGCCAGGAGTTTCAATTTGGGTAGTGCAAAGTCAAAATCGGGACGGTGTAAGTGGAGTTTTGCACTGTTTCTATCAATTTTTGATCGTGAAAAATAAAGTTTAGGGGTGCTCTCGATAATTTGGGGGATGACACCCTCACTGAGGGACAGGTGTTACTGAGAGTCATGCTTATCAGCCTTTACAGTGAAGCACACAAGTAAGAGTCCTGAAACTGCTTAGCTATCGCGTTACCAACCACCATCGCTGCGCTCCATTAACTATCTTAATAAGCGATTATTCACTTGTGTCGGCGACTGTCAGGGGCCCTTCGGCAGGTGGAGCTCGGCTCGAGGCACCGCTACCCCTTCTTACGCCGCCACTGCTAATGGTCACAAAGCTATTGTCTTGATTCTTGAATAACATTATTATTATTATTAATTTTAATAATAAAATCGTATTTGAACTAGAATATCGTCTCTATAATTTTCTACATTTTAATTACGTTTTGAAAAATCTTGCTAGATTTTAGGATATTCCTGTTCAATTTTTGCTTCACTGGTAACCCTTCTTCATACGACGGAAGTTGACTGGTTTTCAATAATAATAATAATAAATTTATGCAAACAAGAAATTACTTAGTAATATAATTATAATTTTCTGTAAGTACTACAACTTTAATTAATTTTCTCCTATGTGGGAGAATACAACATTTTATACATTCTTATGTTTATGGTGCCCTGGCAACCCTTCATATCAAGGTAGTTTACTGCAAATGTTTCTTCACTAGAGGATCTAAGTTCATCCAGCTACAATCTGTCGTGCTACAATCGCCCTGAAAATTGGAAATGGAATTGAATGTTGCTGAAACGAAACTGACAATGACAATAAATATCTTTTTATGTTGATCATGTTTGTATTAAAGTTAACTAACTTCACAAAGCAATGTGCAAACGTTTTACATAAAAATAAAATGTTTTATACGTTGTAACATTAAAAATAAATTTATCTCTAAACTGTGCCTAGCTTATTATTTTCCTAATGGTTTAGTTTTATTTTTTATGGCAATGCTAACATACCATCTAGCATTTAATAGTCTATGAAAAGTGTTTGAAAGTTAGACACTGTTAGGAGGCTCTCTAAGATAAGATAAAATGAATTGTATGGGCGGTAACAGCGCAGAAGGCTCTCTAAAATTAACAAGTTCTTAGTAGCAAAAACAGGAACATCCAAATCTTAAAAGTAAAACCAGCAATCTCCAAACAAAATCACCCTGTAACTATTTAAAAATTGAAGGTAAAGCCCTAATTCTTTCTGTAGCTACTAGTTTTATGCCTAGGAACCACTGGACAGAAAAAAATCACCCATATACCTACTATGATATTTACCATCTTAAATTTTCTTTTGGCTCTTCTGTAAAATTTACTGGAGTGGAGATTGCAGATTTTGCTTTTAAATCCCTAATTGAAAAAAAAATCTTCCGTATTGTGTGCTCCTTGCCCCTTGTGAGTGAGTGGTAACGCTCGCTGGCTTTAATCAAGAGGTCCCGGGCTCGATTCCCGATGGAGATACAAGTAATGAGTAGACTGCGTTAAACTGTATGTCCTGTCCTTAGGACATAATATCCATCCGATGGAAGACAATGGTAAACCACTATCAGTTCACCTTGCACAGAGATCTTTGGGCAGAACACCCATCATCATCATTTTGTGTTAATTTCAGCCCCTATATGTCCAGTGATAGAAAATGATCCCTTAACGCGTTCAGTAATTTGATATATCGTATATTCGAATCGATTAAACTGTCTACGGCACACGTTGACCCACATAATTTTGTAGGCACTGATTTTGCGCAGCTATTTTTTGCACCAAACGACTTGAGTCACTGAGCCCTTTCAGAACAGAAGTCAAGGGATACAAGTAACACTGACGAATGAAGAATGAAAACTTGAACCTTAATTTGTCATATACAAAATATGACAATTTTGTGTGACATATATTTCGGGTTATATATAAAGGTTGCCTCTAATTTATTTATTTGTCAATGTCGCTTGAATCCCTTGGCTTCTGGAGTCGATATAATATATAAGAATAAAGTATACCTCCTTCATACCAGTTTGTGTATTACATTTTCAATCTCTTTTCATCCATCGTTTCCTTCAGCCTCTTTTATTATCTAATTTTCACTCACTATTGTTTTCTCAACATCATTTATCTTCTTGATTAACATATAACAGAAATAATACCCCTACAAAATACATCTAAAAGTTCTCCCTAAAGTTAAGAAAAACAAAATGGTCATAGGAAAAAAGTCTATAAATAATTTAACACTTCCTAAAATCAGTGCTTGACATTTTGAAGGCAAAAAACAAAAAGAAAAGGATAAAAAAAATATATAGTGTCCCCTTTACTTGCGAAAGATAGAAAGAAAAGGTGGAAAAATATACTTGTCAATTCCCTCAAGTGTAAACGAAATCGGGAATTTCCAATCTTAGAGACCACTGAATCGCTTTTTTCTCCTTTCTTTTGGGGAGCCATTTTACAGGCGCTGAAGTGAAAAGAAACATATCGTATCTATTTTTTTCCCTTCTCAACAACCTTCTCATCTGGATATTCAGTATAAATAGCACTTCTGAAAGGTCACCTGCCAATCCAGTGAGCGAAAATATTCGTTTCTTTTTACGCTTTGGGGAGAGGTCATCTTGGTTTTTCTCCTCACCCAAGTGTCCACTCGCCTATTGCGCCACCTTTACAACTTTCTCGGTACTATATACGTTTTTTGTGTTGTGCTTCTACAACCTTCATTTGTTTCCTTTCTATCTTTCGTAGTCTTTTTCTCTCCCTCTTATATACCGCGAAGGGGATGAAATATTGATGGCAGGTCGCTTGGCCGCCAGGGAATGATGGATCCATCCAGCACAGCCTCTGCAACACATATCTCCTGGCTGCAGAGCTGCGCTTGCCTTTTGTTACATCCAATTTATCTACGATCTTCCTACAAACGGCCGGGCCTGGTCCCATTAAATCGGCTCCGACCCCCCATTCCAGGGAGCCGTATATGGAATACAAATAGTACAGAGTTCAACTTAATTTTGTTACGTACTGACCGTTTGAAACAATAAGGTTGGCCCTGGGGCGTTATTCTGCTCGGAGGCCGGCTTTGCTAACCGGGTTACCGCCTATCACCATTTATACTGCGTCCCGAACAAGGAAATTATTTACTGGGGAGGGGCCGGCTTAATCCCCGAGTAATTTTCTGGTATTGTTACAAGTAATCCCAAGGGAGCGGAAATGAATGTGGCCGCTGCGAAAGTGGGCTCAGAAATGGAATAACGCATTCAAGCTCCGGTTCTGTTACGCCTTTTCCTTCTCTCTCTCTCTCTCTCTCTCTCTCTCTCTTTCTCTTTCTCTCTCTTCACTCTCTCTCAGCAGTCAGCAGAGTTTCCAACCACCGGGTTTTCAAATCCACTCACTTTTCACATGTTTTACTCCATACATTGTAAGAATCATTTACATTTAATTTTAATTAGTTTGAACTGCAATATATATCCAAGTATCTTATTTCTTCTTCATTACTTATACTCATTCTGAACCATTTTGATATTTTCATGGTATAGTAACTTAAACGTTAACATAGATCTGAAATATGTGCAGGTTCCCACCCCAAATTTTAAAATTTTACTTTTAAAAATCGATAGAAACCTTGCCAAACTTTACTTACATCCCGAATTATGGCTTTGCTCCCTCCAAATTGAAGATCCTGGCAGAATCCCTAACTGTATGTCGTCTCTTTTTTCATCTATAATTTTAGTTATGCATAAACGTCTTCATTACTAATTACCATGGGATTTAAACATCTCCATTTTTTTAAATACAATATCTACTCCTCAAGACTAACTTTTCATAATTCTTCCATCTCGTTATATATGGCGTTCGACAATTTTGTCTCTGGCCTCCTATCACGTTATTTTTATTAGACCTCCCCAGGATTGACTCGTAGGTCTTCTGTCTTTATATAAGTGTCATCATGGAAATGATAGGGATGGGTACGTGGATCCGGATTGTTCCGAATCATATTAGTTTCGGGTACTCAGACCCAGATCTTAGAACTGGGTGCCCGGATCTTGAAGTAGGTATCCGTATCTTGAAACCGGGCATCTCTATAATTATAGTTATTTCTGTGATTTTACTGACATCAAGGTCTAATTCCGTCACAAAATTAAGGATAAACATACCCAGGTGAGCACTCTTCTGGGAGCAAGGACGGAAAGGAAGCATCCAGAGCCTATATCTTAGAACCATCCTGGCATTCACCTAATGAAGAGGAAAAAGGTACAAAGGTAGAAGGAACACAAATAAATGTATCACAATGAATACAAAGAAATATATAATCGTTTATTTCTCTGACGTCATGTGGGAATGTACACTCAGATTAAAAGAAAATGGACAATTAAAAGATTTTCTAAGTCCATATAGGGTAGACCGGGGCTATCTCGATCACAGGGGCGAAAAGGGATCAATACGATCATGATTTTCGAGATTTTTTCAGCCTGAACTCTATCGACTGAAGTACCACTGGCGGAAAAATCTTGCAACGCAGAACGGTTTTGATCTGTTTTTCCTCTAATCGATATGATGTAGCGCCTTCTGATGGAAATAACCCCGTGCTACCCTACGTGTAAAATATGGCAATATGAAACCGTCATTCTATTCAGAAGTAAAATTACGTTCTAGTATCGATTCAGTGTTACCATATTTAATTACTTTATTTGAAATTTCAAACTTCTTCAAATGTCAGGCTATTTTCTTGTTATCTGAGGCGTTATTTGATAATTTTTAAACCAATCCTGATTAAAAGTAAGCTTAAAGCTCTCACGATAATTTTTCCATATTTCACAGATTTAGTCGTATTTGAGTTTTTTACGTCCCGTAATCTTTATTCAGTCTTAAGATTGTTTCATCGACCTAACCGCTGACGTAGGGATATCAGAGACGAGATATTGGCAGATTGTATCTAAAGATCATAACGTGAATTGTATAAAATAAATCCTTAAATCCTTGAATTTAGTCCACCCTCCAAACTCGAAAAAAAGTTTTGGTTGCAGATGGTAAAGGATATAAACAACTAAATCAATATAAAGCGTCTTTAGAGAACTGTCAAATGCCCATTATTAGGCCTAAATTTTACAGGAGAGCAGTTAGAAAATTGGAACTTCCATTAGAAGTAACTGGTTTTAAAAAAATCAAACTTTTCGATTAAATAAAGTTGTCTCTTATAGCTTCTTCGCAAATGTTAGAAGAAATATATGGTTCTGAAAAACTGAAAATGTTGGATAACTCATTTTTTATTTTATAAATGGACATGTGACAAGTGGGCTCTAAACACAAGATGTAATGGTTCTGTTTTTAGTACCCTTCTAAAGTAAAAATGTTAACCGCTATGCACAAATCAGAAACTTGTTTGGTTACGTAACTAATTTGGTTCCCGTAACAGATCAGTGTAAATGTAAGATTACCTTTAAAACATCTACATAAAAATACAATTACACACATGAGAGTCGGTATTCCATAATTACTGTCCTACCGATTTGATGATTTTCTTGCATTTGCATAAACTTACTTACTTCATAATAATTTCACCAATATATTAATTACACTTAAATTGACGTGATAAATTAAATTCATTGAATGTCAAATATAAAAGAGTTATCATCATTTTTTCTTGAGGTTCTTTTTCTTGTAGTTAACTCTTTTCGCTTTTCTTTCTTTTCCTAAACTGGTTTTGGCTGTATGGTTTATGGCCACAAAGCTCTTTACATAATCATATGGGATGCTCATTTAAATGTTTTTATTTTTTTGTATATTCAATACACAAAATATACACAATAAAACAAAGCAACAAACAGAACTTCAAACTTAATACAAGATGATATGATTTGTCACTTTAGCACCAGTTTCCTTAATAATACTGAGCTCCTACTCGACTCGAGCAGTTCTGAGTACCGACTCGAATCGACTCGAGCACATAGTGAGCGCTCACCCGACTAGACTCTAGCAACTTCTGAGCACCGACTCGACTCGAGCACATAGTGAGCGAAGGTTCGACTCGAGCAGTTGTGAGTATAGACTCAAATTGAATTGTATTTATGGCCTTTAGGCAAGTACTGATTCGTCTCGACTAGACTCGACTCAATTCTGACCGAGTTGCGACTCGATTCGAACGAGTCGTTGACATCCCTAACCCGATCACGAGTCGTTCAGTTAGAACTTCACTGTCCTACAAACTGAATCAAGCTGCCAGTTCTGAGTAGGCACCGGATTAAAATAGTATAGAGCATTGGTTTTCACCACCAGTCCTTGTTTAACATCTATCTGGTAGATTTTGACAGTTCAAAATTGAGATTACAGTTCATATTTCATTTCTAAAACAACTAGAAACTGAAGATATATTGGCTCTTTGAACGTCAAATAAACCTCTAACTTACTAACATCTTTCCGGTCCCGAAAATTTCTACCTACAGCTTGCCGGTGCTTGTCTATTAAAATATATAAAAACACTGGCATAATGTGTCAGAAATTCGCTGTTCGAACTTCGAAGACATAAAGTAAATTTTTCTACAAATAACGTCACGTTTTAATCACTTTTCGATTTGTCAATTTTAGGGATCGGAATACCTATTGATTGAGAGAATATTTCCCATTTCAGCGAAAATAAGCGATCAAGATGGCGACAGGAAACGTTTGATTAACATTGGAGATATGGTTACGATAAGAAACCGTTTTCTCTTTTTTGCGCATGTGCGCAATACACTGAAACTGAAAACTTCCGATGATATAAAAGAATACTGGGTGGTTTCCCAGGATTGCTGGCGAAAACTTCAAATACTAATGTTTCTCTGAAACACGTCGGGATATATCAAGTATCTTTCACAAAAAATTTAGCAGTGCATTATATATTAAAACTTAATTCTAACTCTTTTAATTTTTCAAAGACACGCTGCGCTTTAATGTATCTACGTAGTATGTATTAAAAATGTTAACATTTTCTGTTTGTGTCATATATAAAACATGAACTCGAATATTTTTTCTTAGTTGTTCAATGCCAGTTGCGTCTCTTTTATTTTGAGTCCTCCACTGACGTAATTACTTTTTTTTTGTACGAATAATATTTACAGGTTGCATGTCCGTATACAACATATCTTCATCATCACATTCATAAGAATTTTCAATTTTGTTAATTATGGTATACATGTTTTGAATGCATTAACAATTTATTATCAAAACCGAAAAAAATGTATTAAATATTTAAGTAACTTTATTAACTACATTTATGGTTTATCGAACTACTTTTTATTAAATATTATGTAAATTAGTTTCAGCTTGCATGACAATTCTTTCCTTATTTGGTTCTGTTGTCACAGTACCTTATCTCTTACAAGGGGTCGTGGTGACTCAGTAGTATGATCTGAGGCGTTAGCCCAGCGACTCCAAGATTGTGGGTTGCAAACCCGCCCTGGACATAGATCTTTGAGTGTGTGATTTAACGTAGGACATGTCAGAAAAATGGAAAATGATTAACGTAATAATCGTAAAATAAACGAAACTTAAAAAAAACAGTTGTAGAGTGGTCGTCGAGTGTGTGGGGTCCCCGGTTCGATCCCGGCTCGAACTTTCTGGTGAGCAAATACCACTGTTTTCATTCCACCAATTCTCCCATCATCATCCATTCGAGCTGAGCCAAAGTTCGTACCTAAAGGCCTTAACTAAAATTTTCTACTGTGAGTGATATGCATAGCGTGTCCGTACTGGTCTTACATTGAATGCACAGAGCATAGCCCAGAATTCAGACTTAAGAAAGTGCTTAAAACTTTACACAACCTTTGTACTTTTTACATGTCGAATAATCATAATACTCTTATATATTGTATCACTGTATGTAAAATGTCTGCATACGTATACATTATAAATTATATCCGTGTTTTCTACAATATTCAATATCAGAAGCATTTTGTAGAAGTAAAGCTGATGAATGAATCACAAAAGCGCCTTAGGTTAGAAAAGAAGAGAGAAAGCGATGTATAATAAATGTAAACATCCATTTTAGAAATTCTTTTCTTCGTAAAACTTATACAAAATTCCGAATTTACAAAACTAACATATTTTTTAAAATATTATTACATGCTTTGTATACACTATACAGTCAACTGGTAGTTCTGTATACTACATGCATTTATTGTTTCACGCGATGTATACTATTCTAGGATTTCAACGGTTTCATTTTGAAATATTTAAAATTAACAGTAAAAAAAAAAATAATAATAAGATTAATAAATTTAATAACTTTTCAAATATTCTTGCTTTTAAAAAATTGCTGTAAAAAGTAAAAGAAAAATTATAATTTTTCTTTGAAATTGGGCAGCCATATTTTCAGCTATAAAAAGCAAGGTGGTTCTTGCATGATATGCGATCCTCAAGTTTCGCCTCACCGAATATCCTGCATGAGCATAAGATGCCTAAAGGTCAAAATCGAAATTAATTCCCCCCAAAAAATCCGTGAATCCATGGATATCACTTACTGTCAGGTATCCAAAGGACGTTCTCCTGCTCAGGGATGTTACAACTAAGTATCAAATTTGCTTTTCATCAGAGCAACAGGATTTTGATAGTTAGGATTATGGCTGACTCGCTATCTTGAAATTAACTATCTAACTATTAAATATATTTTTTACTTGTAGGTGTTATTTTAGATTTTGGTTTTGATTAATATGATTAGCTTTAAAATGTTACATGCGATAGTTTCTTTTTGTTTAATTACCCGGTTTGTATTTTGAAATGACCTTTAGTAAT